>JANHFX010022284.1:0-50578 GCA_027560015.1 Chloroceryle amazona
CTGGAATGGGCTGTTTTGTATTTCCTACTGAAATGTAGGGGAAGAGACTGCCTGTTGCATATTCCCATTTATCTGCAGGGACTTAAAGATTTAAAGGAAAATAAGCACGTATTTTTTCAAACAGAAATATCTGTACTGCAGGTACAATCTATGTCTTTATCAAGATAATTGATAAAGATATTAAACAGGAGTGGTCCCAATACTGAGCCTGAGGGATCACCACTTGTAACTGGCTGTCAGCTGGATTTAACTCCATTCACCACCACTCTTCAGGCTCAGCCATCCAGCCAGTGCTTTATCCAGCAGAGTGCACACCCAGGGCTCAGGCAGCCTCTTTTTTCATGAGGCTGCTGTGAGAAACAGTGTTAAAGGCTTTACAGAAGTCCAGATAGACAACATCCACAGCCTTTCCCTCATCCACTAGGTGGGTCATCTTATCATACAAGGAGATCAGGTTCATCAGGCAGGACCTGACTTTCATAAACCCATGGGCTGACTGGGCCTGATCACCTGGTTGTCCTGTATATGATGCATAATGGCACTCAAGGTGAACTGCTCCATGACCTGCCCTGGCGCCGAGGTCAGAGTAACAGTTCTGTAGTTCCCCAGATCCTCCTTTTGGTTTTTCCCATTGATTTTTCCTTTCCCCCCACTGCCCCAAAACCCCAACAAATAAACAGAACACTACAATAGATTTCCTAAATTGGCAAATCTAGGAATTTTGGGACTTAATGAGCAGTGGACAGTTTGAGGTGGGAGAAGAGTAACCTGTTATCAAATCTGAGATATAGGCTGAGCCAGACGTCCTTTTATAGAATCCCTAGGAAGTCAGTGTGGTTTAACTGGAAGATAGTTATCTGCATTTTTAAGCAGCATTCTCTATTTTATGATCTGCTTTTCTCTAAAATATTTTAACTCATATAAATAATTATTTGGTCTATAAATCCCACCTGGTCATGAAGTTATCAGCTCCTTCATCTCTGAAGACAGAAACAATCTTGTTGGGCATAGTTTTCATTTGCCATGATATCAATGGCTGGTTCACAGAGTCTGGTATAATCTCAGGTGATTTCATGTCAGAAAAAATGTTTTGATTAGAGACTTGAAACACAAAGCACTAAAGACACACCAATAACGGACTATTATAGTCACTGATGCATGGTTCCTGGGCAAAACCCCAGTGAATAGGGTATTTGCCAATTATGTTTTCATGCCTTGTCTCTTTATTCTTCTCCTGAGAGCTGAGAAAAACGGAAGTCCTTATACAGAAAAATAAACAGAAATTGCTCAAAACAAGTTTACAGCAATTATTGGTCAGTCTTGACAGCAGCAGTACAGTGAGACCAACCTAAAACTCTTCCCCTGCTCTATCCAGTGGCATTCCACCTCTTTTGTGCTTTTGCTTGTTCCTGCTGTGTCCTGGACAAAGACGTTGGCTTTTTTAAATCATTTTTGGTTCGTTATTCTTTAGAAAGAAAGAAAAAAATGGAATAACTGTCAAATCAAGCGAGTCCTAGTTATCACATGTACTTCCAACTATTAATCTTGTTACCTAAACGGCAGGTCTGTTTAGCATATAAGCAAGTTAAGAGCACAACTGTTTGAATGCCTGCAATCATCCAATAGCTGGTATGAAGATATAGGCAAGATAAAGGCAGCAAGCATAAAATTTTAAAAGAAGCCTCCAAGTAGCCTCATTCTTTTGTACTTGTAGTTAACAGTGACCATCTGTAGCATTACTTTAAAATAAGTTTCCAAAGCAGTCTATAATTCATAATTAATTTGTATCTATATTAGTGGATTTCAGTGTGCAGGACCCACTTTTTGGAGATGTAAAACTGTGACTTAAAACATGAGTGACCTAACATCATCAGAGAGGCATCTAATCTTAGATGACACTTTTCATAAGGGCATTCTGAAAATAGGACATCAGGTTTCTGCTCCCTTACCACTCCGCAGCACCAATCTCTATGATTAGTTACTTGAATCAGGCATACAGAGTAGTGTTTGTCTATTATGATCTCTTGGGTAGCAACACACCAGAATTTGCTAGGACGTCCCAATAAGTATGTCTCTAACCCTGTCCCACAGAAATCAGCTAGTGACTGCAACGAGGACAGCAGCAGAACCTACGTACCAGAAAGCATGCTCTGTAAGGACAGCCCTAACCCAGAGCTAAGTTTATTTTGAAGCTAAATAGGTTTTGTTAAGCAGAGATGACAACTTAATGCCTAACAACATGCAAAGAGATATTAAGAACAATTATTGCAGTGTGTCCTTTGGGACAAGAAAGCCAGTAGTTCTGATCAGCACAAAGAATCACATTCTACATTCTGTCATCTGTACTACTGATTTAAATGTTAGAAGATCAATCCAGTAAAAAAAAGAAAATGAGCCAAGAGATAGCACAGAGAATTGCTTCATATATGAGAAGCGGGAGCAATATCTAGGAATAATTTCTGAGGAATATTACATTTTGTGACAGCATAAAGCAAGAATCAAAAACCTGGGTTATTTACAGCGGACTGAAATCTAACCTGCAGACTATCCTTTGTGAAAACATTTCTGTAGAGGTTACTTCTAGGTTTTTTTCAGCAGCAAACAGCAAGATTTTCCTATACTGCCCAGTTAATAAATCTTGTAAATAAATTGCACTAGCAGTGCAGATGCAACTTGCAAAGTTCACTGCTCCTCAATTTGAAAGGAGATATGACTGTCTTTCAAAAAAACCCAAACCAAAACAAAAACCCAAAATCGAAACAAACAGAAAACCCCAAAGAAACAACAAAAACAACCATGCTCCTGGGACTGCTACTGTGTTAGCAAGAATATCAAAAGCTGAGCTAGGGCCAATGTTTGGCATGTACTATAATTCTGAAACATTTTGTATATATAATTATATATGTGGTTACTCTGGACACATAATGTCTGTTGAGAGCATGGTCTCTTTCGGACTGTTATTTATTAGCTGGAAGGTCTGGCTGATACAGCTAAACTCAGCCAAAGTTTCTTTAAACACACAAGTCCTCAAAGCATTCACTGTGCAAGGAGGATTCAGCTCTGCACGGGCACAGCAACTTACCGCCTGTTTTTGCAAAGGCCGCATAGAACTGCAGTGAGCAGAGCTCGGTGCAGAACCTGTCCAGCACGAACAGCTCATTACTCACATTGTGCTGTCCTGTGCTTGCACAAACAGGCAAAACGAGGCAACAATTTACATGGGCAATCAGACAAGCACTCTGTGCTCAGAACCTATTAAACCCATGTAAAGAATAGAAGCCCTGCTGGAGTATTACAGTTGCCACTATTCCACCCTGCACTGGAATAGACACCGCTTTTTCCTGTGAGGCAGATACCAAAATAAGCTATGCTGTTTGTATATTTAGATCCTAGGCATGTGCTTCTTTTTGTGTTTTAGCTTTAGGAAACAACTGGCAGCTGCAGCAGCCATAAGTAAGAAGTTTTCTGAATTCCAGTCATGCTTATTTCACAGCTGTGCTTCCAAATCCTGCATCACTCTCTCAAAGCAGCTTGGCTTTATTCATGCTGTTGCAGATGACAGCCCTTTCCAGGTAGAGCTCTCACTGCTGAAGCACAACTTTTCTCTTTGGACCAGTTCCCTATCTCGTGGCTTTGGGAGAGTATAAAATACTGACTAGGGTAAAATCAGCAGAAAAATACAGACTTTATTTTATTCCCTTTTAAGTCATTAGGAAATGGTATAATTGTTTCAACAGGAGCATAGTT
This sequence comes from Chloroceryle amazona, assembly GCA_027560015.1. Taxonomy (NCBI): domain Eukaryota; kingdom Metazoa; phylum Chordata; class Aves; order Coraciiformes; family Cerylidae; genus Chloroceryle; species Chloroceryle amazona. Next base: position 3,748 of record JANHFX010022284.1, read on the forward strand.
GGTTCCTTTAAAAGAATGATGGATTTTATATATTCAACACTGCCATTTCCTCACAGAATAGATCCATTATCTGCTTAGGGACAGATATTTATGCTGTTTATAATAGTACATAGAATTAATGAGAAATAGTAGTCCTAACATTGCATTTACTATTTAAATTACTGAAAGTCTAAGCACAATGTTTGAACAGCATCCTGTATCCTGTGACATATTGGAAACTGTAGTTGTTTAAAGAGACTGCTGAGTTTGCCATTTCCCCTACCCCAAAGAATTGAATTGCATTGGAATTTGAATAAACTGGTTCGCATCCATAATTAATGTTTTTTTCATTAAAGACATATTGAAATTAAGTCAGTCCGTTACACATAGGGTATAAAGAGATCTACATGGAGTAAATTTGACATTATTTCTAAACATGGTTACAATCACTTGACTTAATTTAAAATAACAATGACAACATTACACTTTTCTTATGGTAAGAAAACAGAAGTCTCTGTGCACGGTACAGCAGCATCCTAGTGAACCGCTGAAGAAACAACTACCACCATCATTTAGAGGAAAAACCTCTAGCAGTAAAATATCCCATACTCTCAACTCTGAGAGGGAGAAATAGTTGTTTGGCTTTCCAGAAACTACTGGAAGTCCTGAGTTAATTACTATGCATTAACAAGAAAAGCAAAAGTTGAATTGGGACCAATGTTTCTTATGTACTATATTTTTAAAAATACTGATGGAAAAAATCCCCAAGAAGTATTTAATGATACAAGAAGTTCTTAAGAAAGTTTTATTACTTTTATTCTTAAAGTGGGTGTTCTGGTCCCCATGCATAAGTGTGGATTTTGAAAAATTTATACATGGGATTGATTTGAAAATACAGTCATTACTCTGTAGATGAGTGCTGAATCCTGCACTTGGGTCACAACCATCCCATGCGATGCTACAGGCTTGGGGCAGAGTGGCTGGAAAACTACCGGGCAGAAAGGGACCTTGGGGTGCTGACTGAAAAGCAGCTGAATATGAGCCAGCAGCATGACTAGGTATCCAAGAAGGCCAATCACATCAGAGTTTGTATTAGAAATATTATGGCAAGCAGGACTAGGAAGGCAATTGGCCTTCTGTACTCAGCATTGGTGAGGCCACACCTCAAGTACTGTGCTCAGTTTTGGGCACCTCAATACAAGAAAGACATCAAGGTGCTGGAGCCTGTCCAAAGAGCAACTAAGCTGGTGAAGGACATGTAGAACAAGTCTTCTGAGGAGCAGCTGAGGGGACTGGGGATATTTCATCTGAAGTAAAGGAGGCTGAGACCTTACCGCTCTCTACAACTGCCTGAAAGTACCTTGTAGAGAAGTAGGTGTTGGTCTCTTCTCACAAATAACTAGTGACAGAACAAGAGGGAATGGCCTCAAGCTGCACCAGGGGAGGTTTAGACTGGACATTAGGAAAAATTTTTTCACTGAAAGGGTTGTCAAGCATTGGAACAGGCTGCCCAGGGAGGTGGTTGAGTCACCATCCCTGAATGTGTTTAAAAGCTGTATAAATGTGGTGCTTGGGGATTCGGCTTAGTGTTTGACTTACTAGAGTAGGGCTAATGTTGGATGTGATGACCTTAAAGGTCTTTTCCAACCGTAATGATTCTATGATTCATCAAAACCCAGAATCCTCTATATGCAAGTATTGTCAACAAAGATGTATTGATAGTAGTAGGGAATGCTTATTTTTCCAGAAAAGCATGGTGAGCTTCCTGGGAAGGGCTGCCTAAATGTTCTAAGGAAAGAAACTGGATTAGTTAAATGGTTTCTCAGCTCCAGACAACATTTTGTTCATGAACAGGCTTTGTACTGGTTGTTCTGATATTTTTTTTTCTTTTTTTTAAATTAATTTAATTAGACAGAAAATGTAACTATTGACAGTAATACATTTCAAGACACTGTAAGATTTTCTCCTCACAAAACCCTCTTTCCAAATATAATCTACTAAAAAGCTGATTAATTTCCTAGAAAAAAAATCTTAAAATCAAAACTATTGTGAAAGGATTTTTCAATAGTCAAGTATCTTTGCACCAATCCTTACAGAGAGCTCTTCAGCTTGTATGTGTTGATGCAGCTCCCTAGCCCATGAAACTGCAGCTGGGGATCTGGCAACCATTTATCTCAGGTTTGAAAAATGGATGCCAGGAAAATGACGGTCAATTTGCCATTAATATTTTTCAAAGTTTGAAGGGAGCAGAGATTGGCCCTATAGCCCGAACAGAAACACAAAGCTTCACCGCCTGGGGACAAAAGTTCTTAAAATAAGAGATATCTCTCTCACATGGAGTAAAATCCCTCAAGCACATAACACTGTTCTCATCTACTTTACTAGAGCTGTTTATTTTATGACTAAAAGCAAGACAGCAAGCCAAGCTTTAGAAAGACATATAGCTATAACAGGGTTCGACTAAGGATTATGTCTTTTCAAGAACTCTTAAACACCTCAGTCTGATCTCCCGTTGAATGGACCCAAACAAATCCCAAGGGCTTTTCTGTCACTCCAGTCTGCAGAGCAGTTCAAGCCAGGGTGAGTGTTCCCTGGAAGTGAGGATGGGTCCTGACCCACTGACCTCCCTCCTTCCCCCTACCCATGCAGGGCTGTAATCATAACTTCTGTGAAAAATACATTTTTGTAGTAACCATTTCAGGACCAATTTCCCAATCTGGTTCACTGCAGAGCCACAGAAATTGCTGTACTAGCATAAGGAAGGAGGAGAATCATTTTTTTTTAGCAGCAGTCCCAGATTAGGCTGACTGGGATATTATAACAGCAGCCTGTTCTTTGCCTTTCTCTTTTTTTCTGAGAATAAGGTCAGTTCTCAGACATTCTTCCACAGGCCTGAGCAAACCAGGGGAGACTGTTAGGTATGATGTACTTATAGCAGATTTTCTTGCTCTAAAGGCTCCTGCTGCTGCTACCAACACTATTCCTAGAACAATCCAGGCTCCAGGAATATCTGTTCATGCTTTAAACATGTAATGGTTCACAGACTACATGACATGCCAGTTTACAAAAACATTAAGTAAGAACAATTAATTTTAACATGGTTGTTAAAAAAACCCAAACCAATAAAAAAGCCCCCCACAAATACCATAAAGGAAAGAGTTCAGATTATTTTTTATGTCAAATATGTATCTAATTTTGTTAGTCATTTATTTCCCTAGAATTTTAGTAGGAAAAGATTAGCATAATGAAATACTGTGACTTTATAGCATCATTTGCCATCAGGTTTACCTCACGAGATTAACAGCTGGCATACTGCAAACAACTATACATTCAAAGTCTAAATATGAAGAAAAATTCACCGATGCACCTATGAGCACATACAGAATGAAAGCACAGTACAACAACATCATTTTAAACCTTCAGAAAAAAAAGATTATAGTCCTGTAAATCGGTTCAAAAAAAAAAAGTCAAAACAACAAAGACAATAATGAATAACCAGAATAATTCTTTCCTGAATTTTCACATCATTTTAATAACATTATCACAAGAGCTCAAATTAGATTTGGTTAGAGTTATTTTACTACTGGTTCCATTTACTCATACACTGATCAGATGTAGAAAGCAGAGAAGTTTGTACATTCTACAAACACCCACTACCTTACCAGTCTGCAGCAGCACACTCACTTGGTTGCCTAGGGAACATTTACAGGCCACCACTCTTTTGAGGGATTTTTGTTTATTTGCTGCCTAAGCACCCTTTTTAAAGTTTTGTGCAACTCAGGAATGGTCAGGCATTTTTTTCAAAAAGATAGTCCTGAGGTAGTCACATTAGGGTCAAGAGAGGGAAAAAAGGCAGCACAGTCAAGGTGGAGTGTCTGCCTGTCACACAGGACTGAGGCTATTTCCCTATGAACATTACATTTCAAATGTGGTATGTTCATTCATCAGATAAATTGCCTTGAAATAAAACCTTTCCCACTATGAGCTGTACAATTTGTGATGACTCTTAAAAATGTACACTGTTTTGTGTTTGTCCCAAATACTCAGTTTTTAAATTGTTCTTTAGAGAATTCACAGTAGATTCAACTGCTATGAGATGTTTGAGGAAACATAGCCCATGGTTTTCTTAGGAGTCCAGAACTGCAGAAAGCAATGATTCCCCAGTCCAAGAGTGACAGGGATCTGCTCGAGAGAGTCCAATGGAGGGTAACAAGGCTGATGAAGGGACTGGAACACATGCCTTATGAGGAAAGGCTGAGAGACCTGGCTGAGAGATTGGCCTGGCTGAGAGATTAGTCTGGAGAAGAGAAGACTGAGAGGGGATTTGATAAATATTTATAAATATCTGAGGTCTGAGTGTCCAGAGGAAAGGGACAGCCTCTTCTCACTTGTGCCCTGTGATGGGACAAGGGGAAATGGATGTAAGCTGGAGCACAGAGGTTCCACCTTAACATGAGGAGTAACTTCTTTACTGTAAGGGTCACAGAGCACTGGAACAGGCTTCCTAGAGAGGCTGTGGAGTCTCCTTCTGTGGAGATTTTCAAACCCCGCCTGGATGCGTTCCTTTGTGACCTGTGCTAGATTGTATGATCCTGTTCTGGATGGGGGGTTGGACGCAAAGATCTCCAAGGTCCCTTCCAACCCCTGACACCCTGTGATCTCCAGGGCCAAGGGCAGCCAGAGCAGAAGATGGGGATGGGGATCAGGGCTTCTCTTTGTCCACAAGAAAAAGGGATATAGACACCGGTCTCATCCACAACCCGACTCTGTGCCTAAAGACACCACTGATGCTGCACTAATCTGCATGAGGGCAACAAGAAAATCAGCTCCCAAGTCTGGATGTGATAGAAAAAGGGAGGACCACCCTTGGGAAGGACGTGGCTGACTGCAGAGCTGCCACAGTGACAGCTGACCTAATTATAGATGTCCCTGGTTATTGCAGGGAGGTTGAACTAGATGACCTTTAGAGGTCCCTTCCAACCCAACACATTCTATAATTCTATTAAACTGATGCAAGAATAGGTACAAGAGCTAAATAATTACCTATGTTAATTCTCAGTTCCTCTGAGGTCAAACCACCTACACCAGTTTATGACATTGCAGAATCTGAAATGTAAGTTTCAACCATTATTTTCAAATAGCAGTGAAATAGAGTGTGACAGTTTTGAGTTCAAAGCACAAAGAACTGCAAAGATTATGAGACTCAATGTATTTTAATTAGGTATATATGTGTTTATGCAGGTGGACTAGGGATATTGATGAAATAATATGAGAAACTGACTTCAAGCTTGTAAATTGCACTTTTCAACAGTGTTCCTTGGAACATATCTAGCACAAATTTAACCATGGTATATTTGCCCCACTGAGTTAACCTTTTCTTTTTGCTCCACCAATGAAAACCTAAGCCCACTCAACCAAAGCAAATAGCATTATCAAGGTGTGCACCTATGTAAATATAATTCAGCCCTTCATGCTCCTATGCCAATATTTTTCTGTTGTAATAATTGACTGATGATTTTTGTTTCTTCACAGCTGCTCTAAAGTCTGTATTTCTGAAGTAAGTAACAGTGCAAGCTGGGTCTGGGGATTGACCACCACTATGATAAACTTAATCACTTTTAGTGAATCAAAAGGAAACAACAGTATAAAATTGAAATGTAAGCACAACAATGCTAATACTCTAATGCTCTATTATGTATGTACCTTTATAAACCTAGATTTCACAACATGATTAAAGACAACCTAAAATATGAGGGAATATAGCTTATTTTACAGGCATAATTTGTCTGTACTTGAACTAAATGGCAGCCTTTGATTCTGCTTAATGACAAACAACTTTTAACTGCAAACAAAGAATTCTAACTGTTATTACTACTTGGACATTGGTGATTTATTTCAGTAGCTTCTATCAAAGAACAAAAAAATTAAATAAATGGAGCAGCTACAGCCTCTTGCAAGGTGCTTATGTGCTTACCAATTGTCACATTTTTAAAAATCACTTCAGGTACTGCAGATAAATGTCCTTTTTATGGTTACCACCAAAAATCAAGGAAGTTTGTATAAAACTTATTTGTGAACCAGCAGATTCTAATCAATGCTGAATGTTCTGCTATTCTTCACAAACCAATTAAACCTAACAAATCAAGATTTTCACTGGCATGAAAACTATTTTTTCAGGATTATTTCCCAAAATACACTGTAGAGTTTGGGGATATATGATCTAAAATTAAGTACCGGGCTTGGGATATGGAAGAAATTGACTTTCTAGTAGCCTTCTTTTGGAAAATTGAAGAGTAACAAGGATTAATATCAAGGTGACTCTAAACTTTGCTAACTTTGCTGATAATACTCTGTAGGATATTGTCAAGTTAGTTTAAGTAATCATATCCTTTCCTAAGTGCTAAAACTGATCACTGATGCTAAGATGATTGCAGAATTAGCTGTTCTGGGACTGCTTGACATGGACCTAATTTTCTCTACTGTAGCCATCTTTTAGATTTGTAATCAAAATTGTGTTGACAACATACCAATGTTTTACCTGTGGCTGAATGGTATTTACAGAGTATCATGACCTTCTCCATTATTTCAGTGTCTCCCACAGCAAGTGGGCAAGAGCTTGGGAAGGTGGAGAAGCCAGAGCAGCTGACCCAAACTGGCCAAAGGTATATTCCGTAGCATATAATGTTGTGCTCAACAATCAAACTGGAGAGGGTGAGTTTTTCCAAAGTAGCTACTGCTTAGGGACTGCCTGAGCATTACTGCTGGTTGGAGGCGGTGATTGCCTTTGCATCGCTTGGTGCTTGGTAGGTTTTGGGGTTTTTTTCCCTTTGACTTATTAAACTACCTTTATCTTGATCTATAAGCTTTTCTTGCTTTTGCTTTTCCAATTCTCTCCCCTTTCTCACTGCAGGGTGGGGCTTAGAAGCCAGCCAGGTTCAACCCACTGCATATATTAATGAATTACAAAAATACAGTTTACAAAGGACTTAGGATAGAATATCAAGTGTGAGTATGCAGGGGATAAGTGATCTTTAGATACTGGCCAAAGGTCAATGTTAAACATCAGTAATATAGCAGGAGAGCTGCTTTTTAACTTTATCTCCAGAAGAAAAAACATGAATCTTTAATCAAACTAACCTCATTATCTTGAAGAGTTAGTTACTGTAGCTGGGGGTACTCTGAAGTGTTTCTAAATGTGTACACTGAATTGTGAGAGAGAAAAATTAGTACATAGTGCCTGATAGAATACAAATTGCACAATATATAAAGATGAATGCAGAAGTCTAGGAAGATGTCTCAACCATTTATAAACTTTTTGCCATGCGGCCATACTGAGATGCTATACAAAGCACTTTTGTTATATCAACCTTTAATATCTTCTATTTCAGAAAGCTAGTCATGCAGATTTTTCTCTGCCTTGCGAACCTTTGAAGCTTGACTATAGAGTGAAGTAAATCTAAGCTTTTTTTTCTCCCATTTTCCAATGCCAGAATAGATTTATGTCAGAAAACTAGAAAAGCTTTCTGATTTTATTCTGCTCAACTTTTCTACTTTCATTTTAGTCTTTCCTGTGAATGAATATGGCAGAAAAACAGGAGACAATTCTAACAGTCTATTAAAATAAGCATCCCCAAGCCTAGAATTCTTTCCAAAGAATATTTCAAAGAAATTACATCATTGTTATCTTGTGGAGGACATGATGTTTATAGAAGATCAGGGTGCCATCTTCCCTGAACACGTTTGATTAAATCCTTTTAAGTGCACTTCTTCTGGTCAACAGTGTCAGTAGCACCACTGGAGAAACAGAAAAAGAGAACTGCTGAATTAAAGGGTATTTGCATTGCCTGATGTTTATTGTGTAAAAGTTTGGCACCTAATCTACACTTGTTACATCATCTCCCTCTATTGTCAGTGAAAGACAAGAATTTTCTGGAGGTGATTTCAGCACCCGTATTCAAGACCACTGCAGAATGAAGAGTAACACCCTCTATCCAATTCTAGAGAGAGCTGTCACTCTCCACTGACCAGATCAAAAACTTAGGTCTGGCTGTTTAAAAATTAGATGCATCTAGGGGAGATTTTGTTTTGTTTATAAATAATCATAACCAAAATCCAGTCCTGAAAGTCTGTATATGTCCCTGAAATTTCAGTACTCAGATCATAATCTGCCAATTGTTTTTATTCATTTGCTCTATTCACTTGTTTGACAAAACATTCAGTTTACACCAGAATTAAATCATGTATTCACAACAGCCAGGTATGGTATATTTTGGTCATCAGCATACTCAGTAAGCTAATTCATAGGATTCTTCTGATGTAGGGTTCTGGGCTCAAAAGATGGCCTTCACCTGAAAGGACTCCAGCACTCATTTTAGCATCACTACCATATTTCCTCATCTTTCTAAGTATGGGGACCTTGCAGTTGCTGCAGGCAATTTCAGGAACAATAAAATTCCCTGACATCACCAACCTCTCAAACAGATTTTACTCATTGTTTCTTAGGTACTGAGTTCCTGCTGCACTCTCAGATTACCTGCTCCCATCGACCTATAACAGTGGTAGCAAATACATGTTCCTGTTTGATAAAAGTACTGAGAACTGCTACATGCTTTAGCTACCAACATAAATATAAACACCCGAGGGAAAAATTACCATGTACATTTCCTGCCCTTCTCATTCCTGAGAGCTCTCATTAGCCAGCTCAGAATCTCCTATGGAAGATCCTCCAGGATCTTCCATTTTAACTTCTCTACTGCTTCTGGTGCTCCGTCTAAAACAGTGGATTTCTTTTCCGGTCTCCCACTTTGCAAGCTAAAAGTTGTGTCTTTCTCTTGTGGACAGTGCTAACTGATCTTGATGACAAGGTCAGCACTATGTAGGGGTGAAGTTGTTAAAGCATTTCATATATATCCTTCTATCTTCTATATGTGGAAATGACCAATAAATAGAACTGGGAATAGCAGCTTGTTTAGATAAAATACTGTAAAAGACAACTGCATATTCTTTTTGAAGTTTATGACGAATAGTAGCATATGGCAATGTACAATGGTCATCATGGATATTAATCCATGGAAATTGGGTTGAGTGGCACTGGAAAGGAAAATGAGAAAACAAACACAGGAAAAATAGGTAGCTACAAAAAGCAAATCCAAGAAACATCTGGCTGTAGAAGATTTGGAATCACATGCTTTCATGGGACTTCCTCTGGAATAATACATCATATTTCTCTTTCTCAATTTTTTCTGTACCCTTCAGAATCAGTGGCAGCACTTCCACTTCCCAAGCTTGTTCACAGGCATGAAAACTTCTCTGGATTCTGCTGTAGGGCTCTGATTTAATTTCCAAAACATAGAATCTCTAACTACAATCACTGCTTGCCCTCCAATTCCATGCAGAAGGCCCATCAGTTTTAGAGCATTTTGAGCTGCAGGTTACAGAAAAGTAGGGCAATATTTTCTAATGAGATGCCAGAATTAACAGAAGGCTCTTCTGTATGCAGAAGACAGAGTGTGAGCTGAGCTGCTTTCAGAAGTCTGCCCCGCTTTCAGCATTCCATCATTGTATGTAATGTGTGTTCCACTTTGGGAAGCCTCTGTGCTGCCATGTGCAAGCTGACATTAAAGTAGAGGGTTCATTCAAAACTCCAGGTAATCATTCACATGTGCATTTTACCTCCACCCTCTCACAAGTTCCTCGAGTTCCTCTGTCACTTATTTTGTATGGCAGTACCAAGGTGATAGTCCACAGCCTTTCCTAGTGTTTCAGCTGTGTTTTCTGTGTATTTCATCAAGCTAGTCACCACTTCATTTGAAACTTCATTCAGTGTCCTCCTACTCCTGTAAAATTAAGTAACTTTAAGACCTAGTTCCTGCTCCAGCCCTGATTGTTGTTGGTATGCCACCAGTTTGAAAAAGAAGCAGCTAATGGAGGTTTCTGGAGCAATCCTACTGAAGCACTTCAAACACTAACTTTTTTGAAGTTTAAAGGACAATTCTGTAGCAGGCACTCAAAAGCATAAAAGTATGATCACAGAAGATCACTATGCAAACCTTCCTGTGCCATGGAAGCACATGGTAAAAACTTGGCTCCCCAGACCTGCCCATCAATCACAACTGCTCATTCCATGCAGTTGAGCCAATAAATGGAAAATTTAGGTGTATCAATCTCCAGAGCAGTGCAAATCATGTTTCCAAGAGAGAGGTGAGTATCAGATTATGTTCAAAATGTTGTCTTTGTTCTGAGATGTAATCTACTTCTGCAATACTTTGTTGCCTAAAGTCAAATTGAGTTTTAAGTAAATATAAAACTACTGTGTTTTGTTTTGATTTTTCCCTTCAACTATCCTGTTCAATTAGTTAAGCTTTTAAAACGTTACTAATCTCTCTAATATGACTGTGCTTTTAAGAAAAAGTGTGATTAAGTACAAGAACATGCCTTCAAGAGTAAGCGGAAATGAGATGGCAGCTACAGATTTATAGAAATCAAAAGGTATTAGAAGCATCTATCCCATCCTTAGCTCTATAGGTGTTGTGCACAGGTGTTTCTCCTATTTGATACTTCCTACAAGAATACAAGAAGTGCTTTTCACAATAACTATGATTTCACATTAAAACATTCTAATCCACAAATAGAATCTACATGCCCGGAGGTATAAGAGAAAGTGAGAGAGTCAAGACTTTCAAAACTTGCACAGTCCTGCTAATACACAGGGAAAAATCCAGCTGTCTTTTTCCTAGTAACAAAATAGTCTAAAATAGTCTAAAACTGCCACAGGCAATAAATCTGCTATATACTGTGCCAATACATGCTGGAAAACTCAGTTTGAGCTAACAGGATGAAAATAAATGTTTTGTAAGATTAGAATATAAAAAAAAGTTTAATGCTACAGCTTGAAAACTGATTCAACAACTTCTAGATTAAAAAACCAATTACATTATAAAAACAGCCAGAAAAAAAAATATTGATCATAACTAAGGTAACTTGGAAGCTTCTTATGTTCCAAACTGTAGCTTCAGCTTTAGCATGTCTTTGATTTTCACACTAGAATATTCATCCCAGGAGATTTCCAAAGCAATCCAATTAAAGACAGAGGTACACGTGCAGGTGTTATGGCAACCCCACCAAGGCAGTGGAGATACTGGCATTGCTTTTACTCAAGTATTTCATTTTCCTTCAGATCAGTGAAATACCTATTAAACGCTTTCTGCTTCATCAGACTAAACTCAGACAAATGCAACTCTTGTCGAGGATTAACAATAACACAACAAAACCAAACCACAACAAAACCACACGCAACACCAAATAACCAACCCCAACAAAAAAAACCCTCCAGCAGTTCAGTTCAGTTTTAAATTATAATGGTCCATATCCATACTGGTTCATTGTACTCAATAAATCACAGCACAGCACTGGTCCTCACCAAAGGGCATTCATCCACTCTTCTGATGAATGTCCAGACTCTGTACATGTTTGAAATCATTGGGTGACACCACTCACCCAGCAGCTGCACACAGAGAACTGAGTGATCATGGTCTGTCATCCCACGATCAGTGACCCCTTCCTTCCCCAGAGTTCGGGGTGCAAATACATGCATGCAATGGCATGTTTCTCAGAATGAATTTCTGATCTACTTCATATTAAAAAGCACATTTTTAGAGAAAGATAATGTGCTTATGCTTGACAGATAAAGTTTAGTAACACAACATGAATCAGCAGTGCAGTCATGGAGTGCACAGATTTTTGCAGCCTCCAAAATTACACCCTTCCTTCAGGATTCCACAATCTTTAAAAAGCACCTGCTTATCAGCACACACTCTGCAGCATACTATAAGGGCTCTGATACAGCACAATAAAGATAATTCTGTTATAGGAACTATTCATTAGGAAATCACAGCATCAGATAAAATCTGCAGGGACACTTTGCAAAATGAGATGCTTACTAAATAGGGGGTTTTTTTTGGTTTTTTTTTTTTTAGTCTTCCCTGAAAATGAAAAATGCATCTCTGACACATATTTCTAAGAGATCAAAAGACAAGCAGAAAATCCTGGTTTCCACTTTTCAGTATGGCTCTCGTGTATATTCTGCATTTCCCTCTGAGAAACACCTTGGCAATGTAGACATTTCACATGAATATTGACATCATTCATATTGACACATGAATTTTGACATCGTTCAGTTCTGTAGACCAGAAAGAGGAATGCTTCTCCACATTATGAAAAAATTCAGACATTGAGTCAAAGCTACAAAGAATATGATGGTTTGTTTCCTTTGCATTTGCTACAATCTAATAACATGTATTTAAAATTTTAACAGAAATATGGAAAACCCCATAAGTGCACACTCGGTGTTAAGCATTTATACCCAAATTAAATATTTCACAACAAATATTTTAATGCAGTGCAATGCTAGACACCATCCTATTGCCTTATTTTGAACATTTTTCTGTATTTCACAAGCAAAAATCAATGTCACTCTTTTTGAAGGTCCGCTAATGCTTGCTTTCAACTCATCTGCAAATTAGAAGGTTCTCTACTGCAATCTGTGGTCACTATTATGCAAAGTTAAAATAGAGTGTTCCTGGGCTTCAGAACTTTAACACAAGCACACAGTGTACAAGCATTAGTACACACCCATACCAGGATGTCTGTACACGTGGGTTCTAGTACAAAGAAGTACAAAGCAGCCAATCAACTCAAGAAGTTTGAGAATTGTATACAAAGCAAAAATGAAAGCTCAGCTCACTGAAAATATATTATTGCTTGCTCACCTGGTTGTATTTTTCAGTAAATAGCACCCATTCCCCAAAACACAAGTTCAAGAGAAATAAAAAAAACCCACAAACTACCAAACTGCTGCCAGTTACTTCAAAGGAATTTTTTTTTTCAGTAAGGCCCAGATTATTCCAAATCACTAAAGTAATGTTAATACACAAAACCCAGAACAAAGTTTTACTATTTAATTTTTGCATGTAGCATTTTTCTCTGCCTATGTCAGGAGAGGAACCAAAACGTCTTTTCATTTCTGCATCTTTCCCCATGTGCCATATGAATAGAAACAAAATAGTCATTACTGAAACATCACAGTATTAGCTATTTATAGACTCTATTCAGACCTCACCACTAGTAAGACAGCACATGCTACAGCGCTCTTTTTGAATAGCCTTTCAGAGTACTTAAGAGATCTATTTTAGAAATCTGGACAACCATCCAGGGAAAAGCCATATACATAAGGACAGAAGTAAATTACAACAGACAAATACACACACTTGAAGGAATAAAGAACATCTAAATCACTTCTCAAATAGAAGCAGTAATGAAATGTTTTCCCATAATGCTGACATTCAGTACAAGAGCTCCTCTCATAGATCTAATACCATCCAAGATCCAGTGTTTTTGAAGCATGTGCTACTATTTTTTAAGAGACCACTTGAAGAAAAAGAATACTGCTTATTCCCAGCTGGCATAACCAAGTCATTGTTTTTCTGGAAGTAAAGACACCATAACAAGCTTCAATAAGAAGAATCACTTTCCCTTTTGACGCAATCAATTAATTTTCAGTGTGGTCCTACCTGCAGGACAAACTGATGGAATGATGTCTTTTCAAATAAGTGTACGTCTGCAAAGAAGAACATAAGGAAATCTTGTAGAGAAAAGATTTCATATGACCAGTGATTTCTCTAAAGTCTTCTTTTAGGCCATTCATGGTCCAAACCCTTCCATGTCATTGTATTTTTTTCAAGGTGGGAGGAAAGACAGAGACACCCAGGTAAGGACAGCCCAGCACACCATCGCCCCTCTTGAAGCACAATTGCCTGCATGGATAGAGTAGCCTACACCACACTGAACCATCACTCCTCCTTTGCTCTCTCTCATACCACTCTTATTTTCCTTTCTCCTCCCGGTACACACACAAACTTGCCTACACAGGCCAGTAGTCAGGGGCCACTATTCAAAAGTTGATTCAGGCTCTTGAACAAACTTACACCTGCACTTCACCTTCAGAGCTGCTGTGCATGTACTCTCTGTTTTACAAGCAGTAAGCCATGCTGCCAACTGGCCCATGCACAGGTGGCCTGTTTCTGGAGCAGGAGAGGCCAAGGGGCAAAGGGCCTGTAAAAATCTTCTTTCTGACAGAAGCAGAGAGATTATTTCCTACCACTTGTCCTGGGAAGCACAGTGTTTCCCCAAAAGTGGGGAAGGAGTCAGTGACATGGCAATTTTGGCAATAGGCATAGAGTTGTGGTGGCATGCTGTTAACAAGGTGGTGGAGCAATGTGAATGATGCCTTCACCTGTGAAGCAGATCAACTGTCAGTGTGCCATCAAGGCAGCATGGCCACCTGCCAGACCTGAAGGTGCTTTGCCTCATAAACACACCAGGCTCCAGGGAAAGCAGTATTTGATCCAATGATTCTTTCCACCTGGATTTTTACATGAAAAAGAAGTTATGACTGCCTCTTGGCTGTTCATGTAATTTCTGTGGTCCACAATGAGATACATAAATAAACATCTAAAGGCAGCAGCTGACACAGAAGCAACAGTTGTAGCATCACAAAATCACGGAATCAGAGAACCACATTTTGTCTCTGTTCAAAGGCAAAATGAGGACAGAGAATGATCACTGATGTTTGACTCTTCCCCTTTTTACTGCTTTTGGGACTAAACTCCATATTGTATGAGCAGAATCCTAAAAAAGCAGACTGCATACACAACAGCATGGTGCTAATACTGAAATGAGGACTGTAGGATCATTTCATAAGAATAATACTGCGATCTACAGTTACCTATGTCATGGACCACACATGCAGAAGTTTATTAGGGTACCCTCTCCCTTCATTCTTTATCTCAGTTACATGTTTTAACACACTGTAATTCCACATCTACAACTCTCCAATAGCCATTACAGGATATGTTTTGACCAGTGTATGAGAAAACATCAGTAAAGGTCAGAAGAAAAAAAAAATAAAAATTAGATTTTGTCAATACCTTTAAGAAAAAAAATGTATGTAATGTGTGGTTAGACTTTGGCCTAACTTTCTCATATTTAGTCAATACTCAGATTAACAATGCTGTTGGATATATAATACATACCATCAGATTTGCTGTGGGAGTTTTTCAGGACAGAATCACTATTGAGGCATTATTTACCCAATAATTTCTCTCACTCTTATTGACCAGGCTGCCTCACACCACTGTTCATTTGTGTCCTTGAACTCAAGTGTACCTGTCTGAGATTTCAATTTTAGTTTTGCACATCATACATATTGTTCATGTGATTTCTTTATGTCTCATATAAATATCAGTCAGTGGGGTTATCAGCTATGGGTATGATTTGATGTTTTAATATTTCACAGGTCTAACATATACATGACACCTAGAACTATGCTAGTAACATTGCTGTCAAAACAAAAGCTGATTGTACTATCAACTCCACACATTTTTCCAGTGCCTTTGCGCTCCTACAAATAAAAATTTATAAATTGGAAAACCTGTTAAGAATTTAAAGGGCAAGTCTTTTGTCTTTCCAGTCATTAGATGCATTCCTGAAATGACTGTAAAATTAGAGGTTCTATAAAAACCAAAACCAAATGCTATTCTATGCTATTGTTTCCAAGGGAAATATGCAGTGATATAAATTAAACATTAAATGCAAAACTTTTCCGTGAAGCTATTGAGTCTGAAACAGAAATGCAGATAATTAATGAGAAAATCTGTCTTTGCATATTCACATCCCTCTCCAGTAAAAGCCATTAATCTTTAAATGTATATGGAAAGGACACACAAGTCAGCATACAAAAACCATGCATCAAGGACACTAAACAAAATAAGGACACATCAGGTGTCAGCATGAGTAACCTATTTTATACTTCTCTCTCCAGGACACATTCCCCTTTCTGCTCCTGTTACAGGGACAACCAGGGATTCCATAGACAGAGGAACAAGGAGTATTCCAGCCCCTACTCGAAATGGTTTCAATATTTTGTAAGTGTATATTAAGACACCTCTGGTTTTGACTAATGTATAAAGTATTTTGACTTCTAGATAGAGATGCTTAAATGTCATAAAGGGGGGAAATCATAATTAATGAATTGAGTCTTCTTAAGGCAACTTGTCTTGCTTCTGGTAACAAGTTCTCACAGCCAAAGTGTTTATAGTGAGGAGTAGACATATCTGTGCTTTGAAGCCAAACAGGGTTTTTTTGCAACATTAATTCTGATTGTGAAAATAAATAAGATGAAGGAAAGACAGTAAGTGTTCTTAGTGCTTATCCCCCTCAAGATCTTCAAACACTTCAAAAACCTGGTAGACTCCGCTGCACCTCAGAACATGCTTTCCAAGCAGCCTACTGGGACAGTTCACGGATGGCTGGATATTTGAAATTTCTTAGCTCTTTTGCCAGGTAAAACCGTTTTGGTATAAAAATATCTAACTGAGGCCAAAACTTTTTTCTAAGATCCATGTCTTTCTGCTTAATTACAATGGGCCTTGTCTCTTCAATTAAAGGCTAGGCTGCACCTTGCACACTTGGAGTGAAAAACATCACTCAGCTCTTTTACTTATGTCCTGCTTCGTGTTAGAACAGAATAATTCTGTGCAGTGATTTTACTTTTCATCTCAGTCTCTTCTAAGTAACTGCACTTTATGAAGACAGTGGCATATTTTTGCAGACAGTGTCTGCTTATAGCAGTGATAACACTTGATGTTTTACAGTTACTACCAAGGACTGGTGTGCAGAAAGGCTCCTGATTATTATACTTGCTCCTGTGCAGACCAAGGTCACTGCTAAATCTTGTGTAACACGGTGGGGGGTGCAGAAAGTAAAAGGCTGCACCTGTAGAGAGGAAGAGGCAGGACAGGCGAGCCTAAACTGACCAGAGAGGGATTTTATCCCATATACATCATACTCAGTATAAAGCTGAGGGATCATAAGGGTCAAGCCTCTTCTTCAATGTCGAGCATCTGAGGAGAACTCTGTCCATTCTGCCTTCAATCCCAATCCAAATTCCAGAATCCAGCTCCCAAATCCAGTTCTGGTCTGCCACTGAATCCTGTCTGGGACTTCCCTAGTGCCAGCTCCCCAGCATCAGTAGTGATAGTGACATAATTGCCATCGGGAGGAAGGTTGGGCTTGATACTGGTTTTGTATGTATTTGTATATATTCCATTTTATTATTTACATTAAAGCTGTTCTAGATTTCTTTTCCGATCTATCGGTCTCTCTCATTCCCTTTCTTTTTCCCTTTGGGGAGGAAGGAAGAGAGGGTTTGTTATAGGTCAAGTGAACTGCCCTGACTGGGATTTTGAGGAATCCCATCTACATTTTTATTTGAGGTTTCAGTCAGGAAGTTTTGCATTGCAAAACCTGGGGCTTTCCTCAAGCTGCCCAAATTGCGCAGCTTGATGATTGCATTTATTGTCACTTCTTCTTCTCTATCGCCTTATGGACTTCCATGTGACTGTTTGCAGGCTCTGGTGCCACATACCCTCTGTAAGAGGATGCTTCTTAACCAGAAATCTTCATATGTAACTAGTTTTCTTACTGAATTTCTCCCATCTGAAAAGAGGAACTGTAACTCCTGCCTCTGGCCTCAGGTCACACAACTCCATCAGCCACTTCTCTCACAGAGAAACCTTTGATACTCCACTGACTTACATGGTAAAAATTCAAGGCATGAAGAATGGAGTTGACTGAAGCTGTCTTGTCTTAGATCCTTTTCTTTTTTAAAAGTTTTTCCAAAAAGCATCTGATGTTTGTAATATTCTGTCTGAAATACTTCCTGTTTGTAAGTTTTTCATGAACTTGAAGGTTTGCATTAAAATATGAAGAAAGCTAGAATGTGGTTGTGGTTTTCTGGTTGAAAATTTCCATGAGGAGAAAAAAAAAAAAAGAAGTTAGCATTACACACAGATCAACTAATGATAAAGGAAAACTATAGCAGAGTTGTAGGGCATTCCTCATGCTTTCAGAGTTTACCTTAGTCATAAGATCATCCCAATGTAACATTACAGATATGCTAATAAACAAATATATCTGGGATTAATGCAGCAATATCTGTTACCCTGAAACCAGGAAAGGCATTTCACAGTTGCAAAAAAGTCAGTAAAGTTGTGAGGGTCTTATGCACTCTAAATTACATATTAAATCTATTTATTCATATGTAGGTGAAAAAAAAAAAAAAGTGTTTTCCAGAAATATCTTGTCTCTGATAAGAGGATCTGACTCTCTTACTTTTGTTCTGTCTACAAAATACTTCGAAAAGGCACAGATTTCCTTTTGTTAATATCAAAAAGAAAAGCCTCTAAAAACTCCATGGGTCTGAAAGCTGATTTCAAGAGTTGAAAGCCTGTTAACCAGAAACTGATACTCAACAGAAAACACAGCTGCAAAGTTTACAGCTCGCAGGGCTGTAGACAGCAGCTGTGTTTAAACCATCAGCCAGCAACTGCCCAGAAAGGCAGCTCCAGCTCTTTGAGAACTGCATGAAAATCTTTTGGGTACATGCCTGTTTCTGAGCTGCACTTCTGTCATTTCCTCCCACTATGCAAACTACATTTCATTAATAATCACCCCCAAAATGTGTATTCTAAAAGATTTGCCATGACCAGGGAACAGTGCTGAGTGAAGCCCTGGCCAGCAAGTGCCAGCGAAGGGGTGAGTTTTCCCTACCCAGCTGAGGAAATTTCATCGTTTGCTGCCACTAAAGGGGAAAACACCCTCCCTAATGAAGCTCTCCTCACTCATGTCCGCACACTCCCTCTTCTTCCTTCACATCCGTTCTGCTGTTTCTCGGATTCCTTTTGTGGTTAAACCAATTTGCTAACCTGGCAGGAAAGTAACTCTGCAAAAACAGCTGAATAGTTTTCTATGGAGCCATTGAGTTGAACAGCTTCCCAAAGCACAGTGCGAATGCCAGAGCCACGAGAGAGTGGGGCATGGAGGTCAACCTGCAGGAAAAGGCAAGAGAAGAGGTGGAGTAACACATCCCCTTCACAATAGAAATGCTACACAGGATCAGCTCAGTTGCTCCTGAAAATGTGACCTAAACCTAACACTAAACCTAACACTAATGGATATTTTTTTCCTCTGGAAATAGATACAGGGTAATGCTCATAATCCACATTTAGTTGGTAAAGGCAAACTTTTCTTATTTGCTGTCAGATCACTAAGTTTTGGAAACAAAAGGTATTTTTTATGAGTAATTACATAGAAGTTAATGGGCTTAAAGGGTTGCATCCATTTGAGAGTCTTCCATTGAATTCAGTTAAATTTGGATCAAAGTCTGGACCTTTACCATTCTATTGTAATTACTTCATCTTAGATGCACGCCTACTAACATAAAAATACTGCCAGTATCTGATATGGAAAAAAAACTTTATGCAAATAAAGTTTTGGGTATGCATTGCTAGCATATTCTTATTTATTTTGTTATTCTTGTTTCAGTCATTATCCCTGGTGGATTGGATCAAATGAAAGCATAAAGCCACTTGCACTAGAACATTTACCAACTCCATTTTGCATACAGCATAGCCACAGAATAATGAATTAGAGTACCCTAAGTTTGTGGCAGGTTTATGTATTTCTGAAAGGAAAAAATAAAATTAAACTTTGACTTATAGGTGAATTTCTATTATCAATAAATACAATACAGTCATGAAAAACTTAAGAGTAATGAGCAAGGACATAAATGAAATGGGAATGAATCAGTAAAACATTTACAAAGAGTCAATAATTAGTAACGAGAAGCACACCAAGATTGCAAAATAGCTACTTTTTTTTTTTTCTTAGCTCACTGAAAGTCACAGCCACAAGACTTATAAAGAGATTGGTTAGAGAATTAAGAGTTTTTCTCTAAAGCCGGGTAGACTATTGTTTTTCTTTGATAAAAGCTTTATCAAAATTAGGGGGGCTTTAGCACCATTTTTCATGCTGCCAAAATCATAGGTGTAGATAAAGGCATGGTCAGGAAGAGAACAATAAAAATCTGTGTTTTTAAAAATCAGGACATTTTTATTTCTTTTTCCCTTGGGTTATGTCACTGAATAGCACTGCTGTCCAAATCTACAATCTGTACTTGTTTCTTGGCTGTGTGGCTTTCAGTAGGACAACCTTCATCAAAATTTCTGTGTTTAGATACAGTCAAACTGGAAAGAGACACTTCAGAAGTTCCCACAAGTAAGTTAAAGTAGAAAATACTATTTCATATTTCAGATATCTTAAAACAAAAATATTGCATCTAATCTAATGAACAACACCTAACAACCCACCAAAACTCTAGCTAGGGTGAAATTCTGTAAATGAGACTGCTCACAAAGGAGGATATTGGAGTATGTTGAATGTAAATGATTTTGCCTTTACAGCACCACAATTTCATAGCTTTGCTGGAAGCCTTCCTGGTTAATGAGGAAGTTCCTGAAAGGCAGCTTTATCATACCTATTTATTTTCTCAGTGTCTAGCAAACACATCCACAACATAGAGTGCATGAGAAGGCTGCAGAGCACTCTTGTCAGTCAAGGCTCAAGGTCTGACACGAGGGCTAAACTGGCATAAAGCAGATGTTGCTGAAAGCACCACTCTACTTCTTCCTCCCTAATGGGATGCACCCTCCTGACACTTTCCTTCCATTAAATTAAGCGCCCCCGAATATGCAAAGTAAATTATTTCAGCAGAAAATGAACCTTGGTGGTGGGAGAGGGAAAAAAAAAAAAGGGCTGTCTTCACTTTGATTATGCAGCAAGATGGCTCACCCTGAAGACAACAATATGCAAGATCTGATGTGTGGAACAGGGGACTATTAGCAGTCTGACCCTTTCCAGTGTCACAATCCCATTAGACCAACTTACATGTAAGGTCACATTGCATAAATGGTACAATTTATTTCAAGTTCCGTGTGCTAGAGGATGAACCAAGACCAGGGAGCCCAGGAAGCTGAGGCGTGCAAGGGATTTGTGACCCATTTCACACTGAAGGCAGAAGTTGTACAGTGCCTGAAGAAAGCAAAACAGACAAGGGACAGTCTCATGGCTGGGGTCACTGAGTAACCCTCTTTAGACTCAGGTTCTGTCCCACTCCTCTTGCTTATGGGTGATGAGAATATGGTCATGAATCATGTGTGTCCTCTTTTCTAGGTGCTTGTCTTGAGTGGCTGATGGGATAAGTGGATCAGCAAAGTTTTTCAACAGGATAGAACTTCCACCTAAAAATCCTAAACCAGTGAGACATAGCCATCAGTAGGACTTTCCACTGCTCCCACCCCAGTTTGTGCAGGTGCACAAGAGTGCACTCAGCCCCACCCTGTGCTCACGCCCAGAGCTGCAGCTTCATCTCCCTACTCAGGGCTCCCAGCTCTGATGCCCCTTCCTCAGCAGCCATCTGACAGTTCAGCAGCCCTCAGTGTCTGTCTGAGGTGGGGATGCCCATACCCTGCTGGACACACTGCTGGGTCTTTTGCACCAGAGTCATCCAGAAACTGAAGGTCTAATTCACTGCCAGGTACTGCAGACCTTTCATAGGATAGTTTCTCAGGAAACCTTTGCACAAAAAGCAGTAACACAGTCATGAATTATTCCCTCAGCCTTTCGTAAGTGATATTATACACCATCTAAAATACTCTCACAGTACTTGACCACGTGTGCAAACAGATCAGCTGAGCCTTCCTAAGCCTACTCTTGACCATTCTCTTTGAAAGAACATTTCTGAGCTCACAGTACACTGATTATCCATACTAGGAAAAAGGGTGAAATATCCAGACACTCTGTTTAATGTATCAAGATCTTTAGTTGCCGTTATCTGAGAAGGCTTTTTTGTTAGTTTATTTATGAATATGGTTGTAACTTAAGGGATCATCCATCCAAATAATCTGTGTATACCATGGCCAGTATTTATAAATACATACCAGAAAACAATTACAGCACATTTAACCAGCTATATCTTCTACTACAACCCAAGCCAGCAAGTCAGAAAAATAAAGCCTATTTCCAGTTGTATTTTGAAGCTTCATGAGTGACACTTTCAATAAGAGGTACGAGTTGAAAGTGTGATGATATATAATGCAGTACCATGTTCTATAAAGTCTCAATTATGATTTAAATACATGAATTTTTCCAGATTTAGTATCACTTTTCTGATTTTATCTTTTATTTTAAATTATAACCCTGAGCAGCTAAGGCATGCTGGTTACATGTATATAACCTGTATGAAAAGAAAAAAAGAAGTGACTAAAATGAAGAATTTATGGAAGCCTAGAAATGTCTCTCCTTCCCCTTACATTTACCAGAAAAGCACTTCCAGAATGGGGAAGGATGCTGTTTTAGACTTGGCCAGTTCTGGATTCAGAAGTGGGTGCTAGTTTAAAGCCAAGGCTGCTTTCCCTGCTTGAACTCCTAGGATGTTTGTTAAGCGTGTGTATGTCTGTATGTTTAGAGATAACAGATCATGCTTGTTGTCTTATTAATTATTCCAGCAAATTATTGGCATAATACTTAAAATGAATTATGAAAACAGCTATATTTAGTCTGCAGCTCTAAATGCTACATGCTTTCCTCACCATAGTAACATAAATGTCATTCAAAAGAAGAGAGAAGAGGAGAAGGAGCTCGAATTTTTTCACTGCAGAGATTAAAGCAGGCCAAAGAAGAAAGTGCTCACTTCACAAGCTTATGAACGTCAGTTAGCATTTGGGGAAAAAAAATAAAAATCAACCTGTAATTGCATTTATGCTGTTTTTTATTATGTTTTGCCAATACAGTGTTATAAACTTCTAGAAGCCTGTTCTAGAAAAAGTGAATATTCAATTAAAAAAAAAAAATGCCATAATAAAAATTTGTCCTGGAACAAAAAGATGATGATGAAGTTAGTGGCATTTCAGTGTTGTGATCAGGTAGCATAATTTATGTTCTGCTGGCTTTCATTAACAGATTTCATGTACAGACAGACAAGATCCAGGAAGGGGAATTTTGCTAACTAGCAAAATGTTAACTCAAAGTTTACACTTTTATTGCTGTCAAGGGTTAGAGCTGGGTCAGCCACTAGACAAATGACAGATGCTTTCTATTAACCCCTCTCCCCTCCCACAAGGGGAATGGAAAGGGAATAAGGGAGACACTTATGGATTGGAAAACTAAACCAGCTTTACTTAAAGTAGTAATAATAAAATGAAAAATACACAAATACATACAAAACCTGTACCAAATCCAACCCTCTTAATGGAAATTTTGTCACTATCACCACTGATGCTGTGGGGCAGGCACTGGGGAAGCGTCAGACTCGACTCAGTGGCAGACAGGAACTGGATTCAAGAGCTGGTTTTTGGAATTTGATTCAAAACCACATGGATTGGGATTGTAGGCAGAATTTGACAGTCCTAGATGCTGGACACTGAAGAAGAGATCCTGACCCTCGTGATCCCTCAACTTTACGTATGACATATATGGGATGGAATTCCTTGTTGGTCAGTTTAGGGTCACCTGTCCTGTCTGCTCCTCCCCACAAGTGTGACCTCTTACTTACTACACCCCCAGCATAGTACACAAGATCTAGCAGTGACCTTGGTCTGCACAGGAGCAAGTATAAGCAGGAGTCTTTCTGCTCACCAACCCTTGGTAGTAACACATTGAGCATAATCACTGCTATAAGCAGCCATTGTCTGCAAATATATGCTGTTAACTTCAGAAGGTGAAGTTAGTTGGAAGACACAGAGCTGAAAAGTAAAATCACTGACAGATTTAGATCTACTCTAGCTCAAATAAGGACAACTGTATTGTTAGTGACCAGGCCAGTGACAGAGTCAGCACCCAGCACTGCCTACAGTGGCTCTGCCTGGCCACAGTGTTAAGGTACAGGAAGCCTGCAGGCCAGTGCACAATGGCCTTATTATACAAAGGCAACCCCAGACAACCCCCTTCTGTCCTACAACCAGATGGCAACACTACCAGGCAAGGTCAACTCCATTCCTTTTTCTTAGAAGGACATGCAAGATACACCGAGGTGCTCAGTAAGACTGCCAGTAAGACTGAGTTCACCTTGCTGTGCACCAGCACTTGCCCTCAGCCTGTATGTGAGCATGACACATAGACAGTTTACATGGATGGTAAGAGAGATCTGTTCAACTGCAGACACCTCCTGTGTAGTCCTATAGAATTTAGAGATGAAATACATGCAGGTTGCCTTTGAAACGCAGCAGTGATCTAGGTGGTAAATTAATACCACTAAATGAAAGCTAAGAGAAAACAAAAATCAACTGTCTTATTCTTTCACGTTTCATAATGTCAGTCAGTAACTCCAGACTGGCTACATGAAATTAAAGAAAAGCAAACAAACAAAATACACAAGCAAACCAAACAAACAAGAAAGAAACCTAAACCAGAATAAAAACTAGGAGACCTCTATCTACTACCACTTTGGAGGAATGTAGTGGAGCTGGCCATCCATGTTCAGCACTAGATCCATGCTCAACACAAAGCAGCATGACTCCATATGGCCTAAGGGATGATTAGAGTATCTCACATTATTGCATGCTATTATTATAGGATATACTATGAGTATGTAGAGAATTGGATCATGACTGCATTACACACCCACTACCAATGATTCTTTCCCTGTAGTTTATCAGCATCCAAAATTACCATCCCAAATTCTTTTCAATATACTCGTAGATCCTTCATGACCTTGTCTGTGCAGTCCATGTCTCTAATATTTATTGTAGTGGTTAAGTAGCAGAGACAAGAGTAGTGAACTCAGCATCTTGGGTACTTCAGCTGTACAGATTCCAATTATTTCAACATCTCTTCATTAACACTGCAGGACTAAAAGTGCCTTGTAGGGGCAGCTTTTCATTGGTGTATCCTCAATAAGCAAAATAAAATCATTGTGAGGTACAAGGCAGAGGACAGGTGCTTAAAACTATGCAATAATAAAGTATGGTTCGATTTGCAAGATTTTTGTGGTTGAAAGGGAAATAGGGCTAGAAAACAGCTTTAGAAGAAGAAAAAAACTCAACAATCATCTTTTTTACTGAATTTCCTGTTAACATTGCTAAGGTAATGTGGACAGATACCTTATTCTTAAGTACAAGTCCTTTGAAAATAGGTCTATAAAAGCTTTTGATTTTCCCTTTAATTCATCACATTGTAAGCAAATACAAGCTTGAAAATACCAGGCATCGGTACAGTCTGCATAGGTGTTTAGACTGTTGTAAAACTGGTCTAAATAAAAGTAAACACACAAATAAAATAAACACACCTCACAACAATGCTCTAGAACAGGACTTTTGTAGGACACAGGTTGAGGTTCCCCACCCCACTCTTATCATTACGTACAACTGTAGAGGGCTAAGACTATTCTCTAGACTTCCACAGATCATGATTTCCCCTTAATTCAGAAATGTGTCTATGCTGTGAAGTCTGCCCCACTAATCCTATGCCCCATTCAAAGACTGTAAGGTTTTTTTTAAAAAAAAAAACAAACCTTAAACAAAACAAACAACAACAACAACAATAATTATAAAATAAAGAAAAAAAATGAGCCCACAACCAAAAACACAACTCCACAGCCATTTTCTTAGCTGAAGTGGGGCTACTTGCAGGCTCATTACTCAGGAGTACCTCTACAGGAGTCTCAGGCTATTCCAGTTTCTGCTACAACCAGCACACTTGTGGCTTGAGAACCTGAGAACGGTTTCATGTCATTCTCTTAGTCACAAAACTGGTGCAAGGAGCTGAAACTGGTGTGCAATGCTTCCTGAGCAGCTGATGCTCCTCACAATACCAGCAAACCGAGTTGGGACTCTTGCATTAGGATTTTGCATTATAACCATACATGCTAGAGTCCTCAGATAATAAAGCAATCACTACTTACGTATCCATTTAACATACTAAATGTTGGAAGAAGCCTGCTTTTTGCAAATACACTTTAACTTGGTTGTATATGTTCTGTATGCCACATATGTTCGTATTCTATTCTTGCCAAGAAAAGTAAAAACCACAGTAAGTCGTGCTGGCATAAAACTCATTTCAGAATTGCCCTGCATCATTTAAATAGTAAAGACTATAGTTTCTTTAAAGAATGATCACCTTCAGTGACATTATAATTTCCATAACAATAATTCAAAATAATGTTTCTACCCAGCCTCAGCAGTGCTTGGAGAGACAAATTTCCAGAAATTAACTCCTTCCTTGCAGCCCTAGTTTTATTTTTTTTTTTTCTGTCATTCTGCCCTACAGATGTTTTATCGTTCTTTTTTCTGAGCAAGGCTGAACTCTTTGGAAATTAAAAGTTAGTTTTCAAAGACTGCAGAATGTAACATTTAGGATATCTTTACTCTTGCTCACCAGACTATAAATCCTATTTTTCAATTTTACTGAGAACAGCTGGTTTGAGGAGCAATTCCTAAATTTAGACTACAAGTAGATTGCTTGAGAAATAATTAAGTATTGTTACATGTTGTCTTTCCTTTAGAAAAAGGCTGTCAAAGACTCATCCTACTCTTAGTAGGGGTGTGGATAATTACATACTCATTTCAAAGTAACTGAGTTCAGTCAGTCACTGCAATATACAACATCCTGGAACAAAAGAGATCTTTTTCAAATAAGAGTAATAGCAAAAAAGTAAGACCTCAGCATTTCAGATAACGCTTCAGCTATTGGAAGACTGGATTCAGCATTCAACGTATCTTTATTTTGTAAGCTAAATTTCCATCTCTCTTCACTTACTAAACATCTCAAGTCAATATAGACATGCCATAGTTACTCTCTGGGATTTCACAGAATTAAAAATGGATACATGCTCTCTGCATAGCATTGCAAGCCTGAGCTCTCTTGAGGCGCATACAAGCTTATGCACACAGAGTAGATCTGATAGAAAACAGAAGGACAGAATTATTAGAATATGATGAAACTAACCTGTGCACATTCAGTTGGTGTATTTGGATTTCTGCCTGTCTGCAGCCTAACCATGTATGTAGAAATTGCAGCCAATATACAAAATTCCTGTCTCTGATTAAGACAAAAATCCCAGTAGAAAATGAGCAGAGTGCAAGGATAACTATACCATGGGGTTATCCCTATATCAACAGCAGTATGTGCACTTTTTCTATAAGGATGTGAGGTTTGGTGTCTTATAAAGTGAGAAAAACTGTTTGGTTATGATGTTTAAAAATATTTAGCTCTAGTAGTGTATTTCATGCTCATGGTAGTGTATTTCACCTATTAACAGTATGCTATGTGGAACAGCCCTGACCTCTAAAAGCAACTTTGTCCTCAGAGTTAAATCAGCACATTTAGCAAACATGCTGCAATATTTTTCCATTTTTAACTTAGTGTAAATTTAAGATAATGTTACCATCTTCTAGAATAGTATAATGAGCAGAAGAGAAGAGTAGGATTGCATTCATACTCTGGGAAAAATAACAAGCCTATCTAGAAAAAACTGACACTTCTGTGAACACATCTACTAGGACAATCCTGCCTTTCCCTGGCTACAGAATCTGTGTGTGAAACACGATAACATGAAAACCCTGATGTGAAATCAAAGAAAATTTTAGTGCAAGGTCACAGCAATGTATCACACATCACTACATCTCAGGTGCATAAAGAAGTGTGTGTCCAGCAGGTCGAGGGAGGTACTCCTTCTCCCCCTCTACTCTGCACTAACAAAACCACATCTGGCATATTGTGTCCAGTTCTGGGCTCCCCAGTTCAAGAGGGACAGGGAAATAGTAGAGAGAGAGTCCATTGGATGCTATGAGGATGATTGAGAGAACAGAACATCTCCCTTATGAGATGAGAGACCCAAGGCTGTTTAGTCTGGACAAAAGAAGACTGAGAGGGGATCTTATTAATTTTGACAAATATCTGAAGGTTGGGTTTCAAGTAGAAAGGGCCAGTCTCTTTTCAGTGGTGCCCTCTGATAGGACAAGAGGTACTGGTCACAAACTAGAACCCAGGAAGGCGGAACTTTACTGTAAGGGTGATGGAGACAGGAAAAGACTTCCCAGAGGTTGTAGAGTCTCCTTCTCTAGAGAGTTTCAAAACCCACCTGGATCTGTTCCTGTGTGGCTTGCCCTGAGTGATCCTGCTCTGGCAGGGGGATTGGACTCGATCTCCAGAGGTCCCTTCCAACCCCTACCATTCTATGATTCTATGTTTTGACACACAAAATAGAATTTCTCTGAAATCCACAGCTGTCTTTTTAAAAACAGCCATCAAACAGTGCTTAAAAAAAAATAAGTATTCTCATTGAAGCTGGATTAAGTTCAGAAAATACAGCAAGAAGCAAATTACCTCTTGTGCAAATATAGTTATCTTGCATTATTTTTTAAGTACCTCTGCATTCCCAGTGCTTGTTGTTAGCCATACATTTTTTTTCTATGGCATTATTATTTATACTAAAAAGCAACTAGATTATTCACAACAGATACACACTTATGGACCTATCACCCAAACTACATAAAACACTCATTTCAGATTGGGACCATCAGATGGCGTGGAAATAATAAGCCTTCTCAGAACACCAGTGAATCTAAATAGGTACACAGAAATACTGCACAGAAAATTTCTCCTACATAGTTACTGAAGGGCAGCTATAGCCTCAGTCCCCCCCCCCGAAATAACCATACAGCCCTGGATGAACACCTCTGGAAGGGGGAACTGAAGGAATTTCAATCTATTATTTCCTAGGGCATAAACCTAACAAAAATTTCACCAGTTAAAACAAAGTAAGAACAGTTGGATCATTACAGTTTTGTGAAGGGAAAGAAAAGCAGAAGGAGGTCAGAAAATTAAAATATTATTGTGCAGGAATAATGAAGGTAAACCTAATGAATAGTAAACCCAGTTTTAACCCGGAAGTGATCAGGGTTAAGTATAACATTTTTTATTGGGTTATTTTTTTCAGACTGATTGATTCATCAGACCATTCACATCTTGATAAACAAGTTGAACTGACACAACTTCAGGGATGCTATGGTGGTGGTTAACACATGGCTAGAGGGTATGGTGAGGAAGACTCTCAGTGTGCACAGGATTTACTGTAGAAAAGCTTTATCATTACAATAAATGCATGCATCTTTTAACACTGCTTATTGCTCCTTTCCACAGCTCACAAAGGCGACTGGTATTTCACAGATAGAATGGTTCGCTGTCAATCAAAGGGGGTGATCTCACTCTCCTCCCACCCCTGCTGTCAGTGATGCAGTCCCACTGTTTTCAGTATCTGGAGATGATTTAGCTCACAAACCTGGTAGAAGACTAAATAGTAAGGGGAATGACAGATTTGTGTTAGATCAGGGTAGCTGACATGTAAAATCTCACCCTGAGTTTCTATTTCTGATACACTTGCAAATCTTAGTTGGTCCAGGTATTATTTGAAAAAAGCAAAGGAGAAGCAGATTTTTCCCCCGGCATTTCTGCTTCTGCACAGTCTCGGAGAGATTTATGTGGATTTACAGGCCCCTCACCTTGCACTAACAAGTTTGATGACTGGGTGTAAAATGCGTGCAATCAATGAGAAGGGTTACAGTCAGGGGACAAGCTCTGCTCTACCCAGTTTGCATCCATGCCTCTCCACTCGGTTACCAAGGGTACACTCTCCTCCTCTCTATCCACTGGGACCTGCTCCCAAGCTGCCCTCCTTGGACAAAGCTGCCTTCTTCTCCCTCTCCTCACCATGCTGAAGGAATTCAGTATTTTGCTCATGTGGAAAAAAAGTGGTGACAGTAGTCAAGGAAACTGGATCGATGTGTGCACCAGTTATCAAAAAAGAGATTAAAAGACTGAAAAAGATTAAAAGTGAATGAGAAGGACATTTTTATCTGTTTCAATCAGTTTAAGTTAGATCAGGAATTCTGCAGGTGACATGCTGTATCAGCTTGGGCAGACTGGTCACTTTGTTTATTCCTCAACAACATGGGATCATGATGCTAATACCAATTTGTACACAGCACTCGGAGATCTGAGTCATCAAAGGGGTGGCAAAGTGCTGGTATTCTAGTATTAAACTGATTTAAAATCTCAGGACTACAAAATGCTGGCAGGTGATTTCAAATGCCTCTCATTGTAAAGCCTCTACAGCAGCTGTCGAAAAGTGTAAAGGAAAAGCATGCAGCAAAATTTTATCAGC
Organism: Chloroceryle amazona; assembly: GCA_027560015.1. Lineage (NCBI taxonomy): Eukaryota > Metazoa > Chordata > Aves > Coraciiformes > Cerylidae > Chloroceryle > Chloroceryle amazona. Next base: position 33,839 of record JANHFX010022284.1, read on the forward strand.
TGAGGTGGGGGTAAGTGCTGTCACTGAGAGAACATGCTGTGAGAACAACAATGCTAATAAGCACACTAACTAGTAAAGGCCAAATGCAGAATGGATTTCTTTTTTTCTCAAGTCTAGGAAGGGATTTTTCCAGTTTTTAAAACATTTAAAATAATATGAGGAGATTTGGCACTTGCAGAAAATCAGAAGTTTGAAGAGTGAGAAAATATTTCCTTTTCTTAAAGGACAAACCAGCACAGAGGTGAAGGGAAGTCCTTTAATCAAAATCAGGGGAGGGAGTTGCTTTGCAGTGATCTCAGGAGAGCCTAAGGCTGTTCCATTTCAGTAAGCAGGCATGTTGGGTCAGATGTCTTACCTGTTTCTGAAATGTTTCCTGCCCTTGTGTAACCTCTAATTATAAGTTTCAGTGAGAGTCTTTATAAACTACATTGAAATGGTTCAGGAACTCTAACACACATAGCTTTTTTTTTTTTTTTTATGTATCACCCTTTTGTCTTTCTCAACTTTCTCTTCCTGCCCTTACCTCAATCCAAACAGTATCAATCCTTAAGAAACTGTTTCATTCTGTGGGATACTGAAGCCAGGAGAAACAAGATTTGGAAGAATTTAAGAAGGTAAGTAATAAAATTAAATTAGAACTATAGAGCAGATAACAGCAGAGTAAACCTGGGGTCCTCCTGCACAATAATAAGTAGCCTTAATGTTCTTAAAACGGGACATTCAGTTCCTGACCACTTCCCTAGAAGCTGGATATCACTCTGCTCACTGAGCTCTACTTCACCATGCAACATCGTCACCTAGTTACTCAACAATGCAACTCAAGAAAACTATGATTTGATGCAAGATTTCTGCAAGCTAGTTTAAAAGGACAAAGGTTTCTAGGCCTTCTCCACCTGACTGCCTCCCATTTACAGTCACCAGAAGCTCTGAAAATGAAGCAGCTCTATGCTGAGCTAGATGAAGCTAACCACCTAGGATTTTATGTATGATTCAAGGGAACAAAGTTATGGGTTTCACCCAAAAAAGACCCAGATTTTCATCAACACAATGACAAAGTAGTACCTTGTGATTCCAACTGTTGAATGCAAGATGCTTTGAAATGTACATAAAAATAATGCAATAAAATGAAGGTCTGAATAACCCTGACCATCAGCTTTCTGAGCTACTTAGACTGAAAGATTTATTTGGACAAAGGATGTTTCAAAATGCCCTTTTGTAACTGCATAGTCAGGTCTAATTTGAAGCTTCAAGTAACACTTGCACTTGGCTTGACACTTTTTTCTTGCACACGTTCCTCAGATGGAGGACTGCCAAAATATGCTTATTATTCCAATTATAAGCAAATGGTTCTGCTTTGGGAACAATGGGTTTGACACTAGGAAACTTCATATGCTCCCAGGTATGTGTATCATACTCAGGAGTTCATACATGCTCATCTCTTTCAGTGCTTCCCCCATTAACAGCATTAAAACTAAAGCAAACTAGGGCACACCCACTCCACTAGAAGGTAGCATCCCGCAGGTGGTGACACAATGACTGTAATGAGAAGGGGTTTGGTAATGTTTTGAAGGCCAGCCAAATCTCTGTGTGTCCCTTCTAGTAACTCCAGTGAAAGCAAAACAAGTTCAAAGCATTTGCTTCACTCTTGAGAAGAGCAAATACTGCAAGCCACTGACTGAGAATTACCCAGAGAGATATTTAAATTCACAAATGCATGTGTATACTTATTTCTGTGTACGTGTGTGTATCCACCTATACAGCCATACATGTATATATGCAGATGCACAGAAATTGCTCTTTCATACAACACAAACAAGGCCGAGACAAAAAGATTGTGACCAAATACAGTGGTTGGCAAATGCACAAAAGGGATAATGAGGAGCCTTCATTTCCACGGTCCTGTCCTGCAGGCACCTGTGGAAGGCAGAGAATTAATCTAGAGTGTTACGTTCAAAATAAAGGCCTAGAGAAAGGGTGTTGACTGCAGAAAAAGAAATTAGTTGTAGAAAAAAAAGAAAGACACTTTGGACTGGGAAAAGGGAGTGATAATGAGAAACAGAGAGAGTTCAATATCTAAGAGGAGGCAAAATCTAGAGCAGAACAAGAATAAATTACATATGAATACAGTGTAGCTTGAAAGCAAAAGGTTATCTTTAAAGGAGGGAGAAAACAAGAGTGTTTTCCAAACACTGCTTCCAATGCTAAGGTGCTAACCACCAACCCCAGTGTATGAAGTACCCCATGGTTTTCAAATAGAGCACATAAACAAAGTACCTTTAAACTGTGGCAAAGAATACATACCAAAGAACATAACCCAAAAACGCTCAATGTACAATTGATGAAATAATAGTTCTCATTTGTTCAGCACACAAGAAAACTGAAATAAAGCAAAAAAGACAACACAGATTTGGGAACTCAGTTTGGATCTAACCTTTCCTAAAAGGCAAAACTGTCCTAAATAAATCTAAGCAAAAAGACCATTCCCCAAAAAAAAACAAAACAAAACAAAAAACAAAGCCAACAACAACAACAAAAAAACACACACAAAAACAAAAACAACAAAAAAACACACACACCACAAAACAAAACACAACAACAAACAGCAGTCCAGCAGTTAAGAGACATGCTCAGTTTGTGGTAGACAATTTTAAATTCCCCATCTTCAGGATGGGTCCTGACGTGCCAGAGGGATATACTCCCACCATTTGGCTATGGGCTTTCCACTGTCTCTCCTTCCTACCTCAAATTCCAAACAATATTTTGTCAGATTTTATCCCTTTCAATGGAATACATGCTTTGGACAAATTAACATGTGTCAAAACCAGAACAACTTTAACCAGAGAATTTCTAACAAGTTCTTTCTCTTATGATGAAATAACCACTATGACAAGGATGAGGGAGATGTTAAGAGACTCAGAAAATGGCAAATAGTCCAACTTTTATTAACTCTAGCTAATTACACCTCTTCCCTTTGAAAATCTCACCTTTGGGGCATATTGCTTTTACTTTTCTTTTACTTCCATACTGTTTTTTCTCACTTGTCTAGACATTGTTATGTCTTTAATTTTAAATTACCCTTCTCAACTTTCATTAATATCCTCACCTCTCTTTCCCTTCTTTACTCTTCTCACTATCATCTCCAATATTTGTTTTCACACAGCACATTCTTTAGTTGTTTACTGTATTTTCTTCCCTCAGCTCTACATTTCTCTCCTATTTATTCCCTTCACTAACTTCAATTTGGAAAGCTGAGACAGATCACCTATCCCACATCATCTCTTGTGTAGATAGTGCAGTTTTATTGAGGATTAAGTAGTTTTTTATTTCTTATACTTTTGAGGAAAAAAGCAGATGTGTGAGGAAATGGAAATAAAGATCGTGTAACATCCAGCTAATGTGCACAGTTGGTCCATATCTTTGATTACAGGGCTAAAAGCTTGTTTTCTTTCATGCTTTGTGTCTCTTTTAAGGGATTAACAATTATGTTCTGATTTAAAAATGCTGCTTTGGCTTGTTAACATTTTCCAGGTCAAGACACAAACTAAAAGACATTAGAAATATTTCATTTACCTTCTGTGGAAGATTTTTTCACCTTTAAATATTAATGGAAAAACCAAACGAGGCTATTATATGGATGCAATACAGGATAATCAGCATTTTCAAATTTGGGCAGCCATATCCACACTAGGACTTTTGGTGAATGATCTGAAGGTTTCTTAAGGTCTTATATGTAGCTAAAGTAGAAGCCCCAAGTACAGTGCATCTTAAAGCTGGGCATGGTCAACATAGGCCATACATGCATCATTGCTGTGAAAACACAAGCTGGCTGTGATGACACTTGACAGGGAAGCACAGAAGACAGCAGATGTTGACATGTGCACATTTTTCTGATATTTGAAGATCTCACTTTGTCCATTTTCAGAGGCTTGGGATGAACTATCTAATTTGTTCCAATATGGTACCTGACCAAAGAGGAGTGTCCAACCTTCTGCCCTGCACTAGACTAACAGGTTTCTGGGTGGTACTCACGGTAAGAAACTATGAGTGGAATACTTGCAGAAGCTGAGTAATATCTGGTCCTCAGTATGGAAGGCCTTGGAAAATAAAATGAGAGATGTTTCTTGTCCTGAAGTCTATATTGATACTAAAAATGCAAAGCAGCAGAGAGCAAAGATAAGCTCAGTTACTACTTACCATCATACAGTAAGTCTGTCTAAAAGCCATCAGAAAGGGCATCAGGTTTCCAAATACTTGCTCTGCCACAAATGAACCCCAGCAGATTTCCTATTTTAATTCCTGGGAGATTTCACATTTTAATTCGGGTGTCAGAGCTTCACAGGAGATGCACTTCATATACAAAAATGATGGGCTTTATTATATTACCTATGACTTGCCACTCTATCCTTGTCCCTTGGTTTTACTTTGGTACTGAAAAAGACAATATTTCTTATAGTGGACCAAGTAAAAAGCCCAGAATAAATGCTCTTAAATCAGATACCAACAGGTTTCTGATTTCTACCATCTAGTAATAAATTGGAGAATAAGTACAATAAGGAAAAGAGAGCCACTAGTCAGCTTCTTTTCTCTGAGAAAGCCCTGGGACATTTTTTCAAGATGATTTGTATTCATTACCTGCTCTATAAAGCAGCTCCTTTCTATAAATTTTTGATAGCTGCGTAACTTCTGCTAATTTCTACTGTATTATTCCATTTCCTTCTCTTATATCTTTAGTACTTTACAAGTGTACAATTGTATACTGAAGCTGTCTTTTTTCACTTTCCCTTCATAATGGGTAGTTTTAGGGCAGGAAACATATTTTCTGTGGCTACATGTCAGAAGGTGCAATAAATTATGATGAAGTCAGTAATTTCTGTAAAGACTTTTTTTTCCACGGAACAAGAGAAATTTGCAGAATAACATCACAATAATTTTTAAATGGTATGTTCAGAAGAATCTTCATCCCTACAAATCACAGACTACAACTAGTACTTAGAAAACTTTGCTTTAAATGAGAGCACCAAGAACAAACACCTTATGCAAACAGATAAAGAGATTTTCCTATATGACAATCCTGACACTTTAAAACAGGAATATTTCAGAATTCTTACTGTACACCCTAACAGCTTCATTTCTAACTTGTAAATTTTGCTCCAGCAATCTGCTTTGGAATTAATAATTAAGCTACACAATGCAGTTCTTTTTTTTTTTCTTTTTTTTTTGGGGGGGGGGGTGGTGATGTTTTGTTATGTGCTTTTGCTCTGCAGGATAAACACAGGATCAGCAAAGCTTATCCATTCATTTCTATGATGACAGATCACTAACAATGGTAGATTTTTAATGATGTGACAGCAAGTGTATGAAACTCTGTGGTTGTGAGGTAGCAATTGGCAAGAGCTGCTCTGAATGCCATATAGAAAAATGTATTGTAGCTTCAATTTGTCACTGACAGCCAATTCTGGTGGTGTACATTTTACATAAGGAAATCCTTCCTTTCCCTCTATGAAGTCACATAATTCAGAACTGCTTTCTTTAATTTGTAACAGATTTTAAGGAAGTGATCAGAAACTCTTTTTTTTTTTCCTCTAAAACTATAGCAATTAACAAAAAATACAGATTTATAAAGGTAATTTCATATGGATTTTGAAGAGAGTAAAGCTCGGACCACCACAGACAGAGGAGGAATTAATTTTTGTAAATGGGATGATTTGTGTGCTTAATACACCAAAATGCCACCAAGTTCCTTTGTTTATTATAAATAAAACAGAGTGGCTAGAGACAGACTGCAGCAACTTTTTTTTCTTTAGAATCAAAAAATAACGTGACAGATGCAATACATGCTGGTCAACAATGAAGATTTCCCTCAGCCATGAAAAACTGCACCAGCTGTCTCTTTACTCCCATTTTACACGTAGTTTGCATGCTATCCTAAAACTACCAGGCAACAGTCCAACATATGGCACACTGGAACTGATTTACCTATCAGTTTATTTGGATCATGCCATTTGCACAAAAAGGCAGACCCATTTCTCTACAATACACTGAAAAACTTCACAAAGGCCACCATTTACTGAAATACCAGTTTTCCTGGTTTTGGCTGGGATATAGCTAATTTTCTTTTCTTAGTAGCTAGAATAATGCCATAGTTTGGATTCAGTATGAGAGAAATGCTAATAATATACTAGTATTTATAGTTCTTGCTAAGGAATCATGGACTTTCCAATTTTCCATCTTTTGCTGCTGTTCAGGAGTACAAGAAGCTGGGAGGGAGCATGGCCATGACTGCTGACCTGATCTAGTCAAAGGGCTGACGAGGACCACTGACCTGATCTAGCCAAAGGGCTATTCCATACCATAGAACATCACACTTAGTATATAAACTGGGGGTAGTTGGCAGGGGGGCAGATCGCTGGTTGGGTTTTGGTCAGTGGAGGGTGAGCAATTGCATTGTGCATCCCTTGTCCTTTACTTGGTTTTCATTTCTCTCTCATTTTGTTACATTCTTTTTCATTTCAATTGTTGTAATGTATTATTATTTATTATATTTTATCTTAGTTATTAAATTGTTTTCATCTCAACCCACAAGTTTTCTTTTTTTTCCAATTCTCCTCTCCATGTCACTGGGAGAAGGAAGGAGTGAGCAAGCAGCTGCATGGTGCTTAGTTGCTGGCTGGAATTAAACCACAACTGGAAATCATACTATTATGCTTCTAGAAGTCTTTGCACCACACATGGAGAAGTAGAGGAGGTGGAGGAGTACTGCTGTGTGACACTTCTCACTATGCTCACTTGCCTTTCCTGTTGTCAATGCACTAGCACTCTGTAATGGGATCCCTGCTCTTAAGATAAGGTAATACTGAAGTAGAACACAGAGGTTACTGCCTTCTTTTATGTATACTCCATGACTTCTCTATAGCAAGGATGTAAATATTGCAGCAATGAACAGCTAGTTTTCAGCCTGAATATAAGCATATCCAATTTCTAAAAACTGTCTTTATACTAATGCAATTTACCTCAGCTTAGAACAGAGAGAATATGTCCCCTTGGTGCACAACAGATAACAGCTATTTTACTACTCATGTAATGAGTAGGTGGTACCATTCCCGTGTTGGTAGTTTAAATGCAGAGACTTCAAGAAGGTCTAACATGACCCTTCAGGGCATTTTTTAGTCATTTGTTATGCCTTTCAGGAGCTGATCATCTTGATACAAGAGCTGATCCACAGCACACTGTATGTCTGGACTGAATGTCTTCTCTGCTGAATGTGCCTTAAAAAGGACATCACAACCATTGTTTGATTATTGCCACAACCATACAGGAGATTTAGTCGCATTAACACCATTAAAACTAATGCAGATAAGTGGCCTGTACTGCTTTAGAAACTCCATCAGTAGCAAATTAGTCCTTCCCCTCTTAGGGCATTATGTAATGTTTTCAAATCTCTGTCCTCTCTCAGGTAGTTCAGCCATTCCCCTGTGAAGGGGACAGCTTCTCATTACAGATGCTAAGTGTTGAATTTAAAGAGTAAATACAGTTTTCAGAGTCTTTAATTATAAAGATTTCTGAAGTGCAAGGATACACATGAAACCTAACAAGCAAGATTTTAATCTCCTCATCTACAATAATCACAGCATGGGTGCTAATGAAGGCAGAAAGGATGAAAGATATGCTGATGAACCAATGTCAACCAAGCAAAGGAAAAGACTAATTCTTCCTAAACAAGGTTTGCCTAAAGATGATGGTAAGTAACCACAGGTTCCTATGCTCATTTTTATATGCCCCAAAGTTGTTCACTGAGTCAATACCCAACTTAACAGCACTCTTGTCAACTTTCTCTCCTGTACTGAGATTGTTTTCAGTTTGTGCTGCTACAAAGGGCTTGGCCGAAGAAAAGCACCAGGGCTCCAAACAAATCGGTGGACTTGTCTGAGTCCACAAATCTCATTAGCAAAAGAAACCAATGCAAGTCCCTTGAAGAACTAGATTTTTTCAGTTTGGTTTAGCTGGATCCTTACTTGAAGCCATCTAGGACATCTCAATTTCTGCTATCAGTTCTGTCTTACCAGTTCATTCCAAGCCAGTACAACAAAACTGTCTTAAAATAAAACATAGCCAGAAACATTCAGTTCCATCCAATATCTATGCATTTTTTGCAATGCAACATAAAGAAGAACCTTGTGAGAAAACACAAACATGTACTTAACAACCTGACAGCCTGCAGCTGGTTTGAAACTATTGGATTTAAATTCCTCATCCATAAATCCACAGCCATTGCCATATCTACTGGGAAAAGAGGAGTTGCTATTTACTAACATACAGAGGCTATATTTAGAATATTCTTTCAGATGATCACCTGGACTGTGGTGATTGACATGACCACTGGACTGCTCTGGAAAGGCTAAATAACTTTTGAATCAAAAGGTATCCAACTCTGAATAATCCTGGTTGATAGCACATGCATACATGCCTCTTATTATAGCCATGTGGCAACCTCAGTCAGTGTCTACACTTTCTAAGAAGCATGGACAACCAGTCTATTGTGCCATACTAGAGACCTCCAGATACAGGACAGATAAAGAAGCCTCTGTACTCAAATATGGCATAGCAAAGCACTTCAAAACCAAGTTTTAAGTGCTTGTTGATTAAGCCTCTAGGCAATGTTCTTTAAATATTGCATATATTTACGGTCTTTGTAACAGAAAAACGTATGTCCCTTCACTACCTGTACAGCACAAGTGCCTGCTGAAATGAAGGGTCAAGAGTACTCATTAGCATTTCAAAGGAACAAGAAAACTTTTGTCTTGTTTATTGTTAGGGTAACTATGTGGAGTAGGATTGGTACAGAAAACACTCACTTCTAGTTTTAACAGTGCGTTCCAATACATCAGTAACATTGCCCTTGAATTCCTATCTCCTTTGAAGTAATCCTTAACAGCAGATGTCTCTGATAAACTCCTTGGTAAGCACACACAAGAGCAAAGCCCAGAATAAGAAATAATGAAACTCCAGCCATAAAATCCTCAGCACTTTTTCTCTGTAAGGGAGCATCTATTCCTGTGAATTAACACTTATATTTATAGAAAAGGCTCTTAGCAATCAAACTGCTAAACAAATTGTCTTCAGTGGCGGGTATCATTAACACCAGTTAGTGGGGAAAACAGTGGCAACAAAACAGCAGAACACAAATAACCAACAAGATATGACAGTATTTCATTAACTTCCTTATTGCATATGTTCAGCTCTGTGTTTATTGATTCTCATATATAAGTAAGCTAAGGAGTTACCATCATTCCACATATCAAATGTAAAAAAACTCAGCACATACTAAGAAAAGAACTGTACGAAGACAAGCGAAAATAACAGAACCTTTTTTCAGAGATCATCTAGACAGTATAGATGTTCTCTTCTGGTTCTATTTTATGATATATTCTTTGGGAGAAAATTTAAAAACAAATTTATTACTGTTTAAAGACATTAATTTCTTAACAAAACTTCGTACTCAAGAGAAATGGTAATACTACATAGTTATATATTAATGGTTATATAGTAAATATTTAATCAGGAGTATGTATTAAATATTTAATCAATAACTAAAAAGTTAGGAAAGTACTAACATTATTTTGATACATAATAGATTTCAGTAACATTTTTTTGCAAGCAAATGAGACGTATATTAGTATTTCATGTGCATCTTCTCTCCTTTCCATTTTCAGCTCCAAGTCTTTCTGCGACACCAGAAAGGCAGAGGGTACAACAGGCAGCAAGCTTGCAACTTTACATCTGTATTTACTGAGATAATGTTCTCCTAATGACAGATGTTATGTGTTCCTTTGGATTCTATTTGTTAAGTAAGACTCAGAATTGTAACAAAAACTCAAGCAATTTGGTTCATAAAGTTCATTTATCAACATCATTAACCTGCAATGGAAAGTTAAGCTTATAAAGCATTTTTGTCAAAATTGCAAAAATCCACTTGCTGAAACTGATTTTTTTCTCAGGAGACCAACCTTTCTCAGAAGAAAACACACTGCTAGCAGTTTTCATAGAGTCCCTCTCCCTTAACCTAGTTTTTCTTGAAGATATTTAAGAGCTGCCAACCTTATCCTGGGTGGTGAAAAAGGAAAACTGCAATCACAAATTACTTTTTAGAACTGGAAACCATTTCCTGTCCAGCTTCCCTCATGTGTTTTAAATAGAGAAAATAAAACCACAAAAAACTATCACAGAGCTCCCATTTGCAACAGGGAGACAGAGTTAAGTAGTAGTGCATATACATCCACATTTCTTACTTAAATCAAGACTACGCTATAGAAGCAGTTCTCACAGGCATGCCCATTTTCCTGCATTTCTTTTACATTGCAAAGCTATCTCATAAACTGAATTTCTTTCTGAGAAATTGAGTTGGAGGACACTCTCCGGGAGGGTAGCCAATAGACTCCATCCTCTCCAGCCTAAGGGACAAGGCCAGAGCTACCGAAAGCCAACCATTAAAAATATGCATTGTGTCAGGTGCTTGCTACCAACGGGTCTCCTGTACAGATCCACCCATGTTGTACCAAGCTAACTGCTAACATGAGTACAGACTAGACATAACCCAAATTACTTTTCTCCTGAAAATAGCCTGTAATAGAAACACTAGCAACTGTACAGCCCCTAAATACCTTCAGAAACATTTTAAATAAGAAATCAACTCTGGGGGACTTAAAGAATGGTGTTGACTCTTATCCAAAGTCAAAAATCTTTAGATGCTTATGCAGCAGCACTAACATGCAGATCAAATCCTCTTGATCAAAGTCCACTGAACTTCTATTACATTTGAACCCAGAGACATGATACACATGCAGAAACCTAGAGATGTATCCTTCAAATTTTTTCAAGGGAACAAGCTACCCTCATGTATACAATGTTTTAAGATGCTTTTCTGCCTTTATTCAATTAAATAATAGTTAATAGAATAATATCTATATAAAAAAAAAAAAATACATGTGGGTTGTAGATAGTATATTTCTTTCCCCCTCTTGACTTAGTATTCTGATGGAAAATCTCCCACTAGCACGAGGCGCATCAGTTAGCGACAATAACAAAAACAACAACAAAAAAAGCGCAGCTTCTCCTTCATATTGTAATGTTTTAATATATCATATTTTGATTTAACAAATAACATTATAAACTTGCAGTTTGTCACATCCTCAGTCATGTGTGATAATTGTATAGTTTTATAAATACATGTATTTACATTTTTTTTTATGTTTGCTGTGTCTTCCAGAAAATTCAAAGCCTAAAAAAAAAAATAAAATAAATAATCTAAGAGTATATTTACAAGGATCTTCACAAACATTCTTCTGATGCTCCATGCTGGTTGGACACCAGCCAATCTGGTACAGAACATGTTAGCACAGCTCTGTAATAAAACCAGCAACCCCTGTGCACTAAGAGGGCTTCCAGGCTTAGGACAGTCCATTCCTGTCTTCACGTGGCCATAGGCAGATATTCTAAAACAGACATTAACAAAAGGTATTGAAAGGAATATGTTTTCAGGAAAATGCTTCTGTCTCCCACATGCTGTAAATACACACACAGGAGAACCTCAGTGCACTGAGCACTGAGTTGAAATGCAAGATGTCCTGGTTTGTGGACACAAATAGTTGGCACAAGATTACACCCAGGAAACATTACAAATCTTATTCAGCCTCTAAGGTGTAGTTTTTTATAGTTAAAATCATAAAATAGTTTCTTAATAAGAATAGATCCTTAAATAAATCCTGAACACACTATATCAAGTAATTTGCTATCAATGTGAATACCTGTGCAAACAACTGACATACATAAACTATGGATACCTTGCCTCCTGGCCTCTGGTGTAAGAAAGGACTGTGGGATGTAGAACATAGGACCAGAGATTTTATTCAAAAGTTGCTTCCCATTCTCCAAGTAAATTCTAATTTAAATAAATAAATAAATAAAATCCAGTTTCTAGGCTTGAGTCTTCAGTATTGGTTAGAAGCTGTTGGAACATCTATGAAACATAGAATTCTCATCAGCCATTGAAGCAACTCAAAGATCCTTTTTAAAGGTACACATCCTAAAGATCTGTGCAGATGGAGACATTTTGCCCCAGACACTGTACTCCAAGTGAAGCTGTACTGTCTCAAGCACTGTTGACAGTAATAGCTTCACATCCTGCAATGGAGGCAGTGATAGCACATTAAGTACCTGATTATTTCTATAAGGTCAACCAGCCTCACTAAGTAACCATCGAGTTAAGAAGTGTCTTTCGTGATGTACAAAATGAGCTGTCATGATTTTTTCCCTACTTTTGGCCATAATAATCTTCATTTACAACTGAGAAAGGCACTCAATTACATTTGAACCTGTCCATCAGCAGTATGATAAAGAATTATTTTTAAGAACAGCTTTCATATTTCTGTGAAGAGTAAAGACTCATTAAAGGTTAGCATAGAAATAATGGCCACGGTGTTCTGTGCTCAAAGAGGAAAAAATTCCATTACACTTAATTAGTCTGATGAGTAATGCTTACCTAAATTAATGGTACCATCTAAAGTTCAGCTCATTCAAGCTGCTCCAATTTGTGTAGCAATTACTTGTTCTGTGGACAGATATCACCAGGTCTTGACCTTTATAAATTAGGGCAGAGGTGCAATGGTTCCCTAGATTATTGCCTGCTGAATGGTGTCTTGGCATAATACGTGGGTAGTGAAAACTGTGAAATACACAGTTTCATGAGCACTACAGCATACACAGAAGATGGGCGTTATTCACCTGTGTGGCATCTTGTATCGAGAGTAAATGAAGCAGCATTTTGAAAGCTGTCTGAGGTTCATGAAGATCTTGACAGAAATTGGAGCTGAGGGATGCTGGCATTTCTGAGAGCATATCAGGTGCTTTAGATATGCATTTCTGAGACATAAGCTGTGGCTTTAGAAAAGAAAGCTCCATCTCAAGTGATTTATTACATTAGTGTTTTACCACATTCAGATTTCTTTTTTGAAGTGAATGAGTAGAAATGTCCTCTCATCTGCTTGTTGTTTTTAATTCTGAAATTATTAAAATAAACTTTCTGGCACATTTTCACAAGAAAATGAGCCTGACTGGTGTCACGGATTTTTTTTTTTTTTTTTTTTTTTTTTAATTTGTCACCTATAAAGAAAGGGAAAACTATTTGAAGCCTATAACTAATTAAGATAAGTATTTTGACTACTTCTGTGTAAGAAAAGGATATGCTAATGTTACAAAATAAATTTTTTTTAACTTACAAATGGCTCTACTGAACCTCTCTTCTGTTGGCAAAACCCAATGTGGTGCGAATACATACATCCCACAGCAGGTATAGCTATGCTTCTCCACACTGTCTCCCACCACTGTGGTTTCAACAACCAACCATTGCAGGTCATGGTCTGAAATAGCTGGCAAGTTACCTTTAGAAAACAGATGTTATTTTATCAGCCCCCTTGAAATAACACTTTTGCTAGGGGGTTTATTAAAATCATCATGACAACTCATAGTTCGGCAACAGTCTTGTTTGGCAGGACTATAATTGGCAGAATTTTGAATGCTCAAACCCAAGAACAGTTTCTACAACTGAACAATTTTTTTTGGAAGACAAACAGTTTTGGATAAGCCTTTTCTTTTATTTTTGTCTTTCTGCTAACACAGAATACCAGAAACCTCAATGAATTGCCAGCTCCAGTGAGATTTGTAGCCCACTTTCAATACAGAACTTTGTTTAGTTCATCAGAGCTGCAGATAGCAAGCCAAACATTTGGTTGCTTATGCGAACAATAATATATCATATTCTTTTGGGAGCCTCTTCAAATGATTTCCCTAACAGAAAGCAGAAAGGATAAAGATATTTAATCTCTTCCTGTCAATAGACAAGTTCATCTGTATGTGTGACTTTTATCCAAATATAGCATCCCAAACAACAAACAACAAAAATAATTATATATTTGCTTTGTTTCTACACTGTTTTCATTAAAATTATAAAGTTAAGACTTCATCAGTGTGCTTGCATATGACACTAGTAGTAAAATGAATGCAGGGAAAAGAATACAGCCTGCTCTGAAAGTGAACCTTACACCTGACATTGGTTCTTTGGAGCAGAAGCCAAGAATGGTCTTCAGTTTATCAAAAAATATTTATTGAGGCATTAATGAAAAATCTATGGCAGTTATGGTTGTTTTCTCAAGGGTGACACTGTGACATATGGGAAATACACAGGAAAATAAAACAGTCCCTTAATCAATCAGGTACAGAAAGCATAGCATTTAAAAAGCTATGGAAGCAAATATTCCCATTAACATCAACATGGTACCATTTGCATACTCTGAAATATTTACAATTATATTTTTTCTTTTCATTGTTCAGTTTGTTCGGTTCTTTTCCCCTAAACAAATGTTCCTGAAAGTAGTTTTCAGAGTGCACTCTTGTTGTTTTTCCAATTATTAAAGGATATAGGCTTGAATAGGCTGCAAGATCACCAGTGCTGTAATTCTGTCGTACTATGATCTAAAGGTATCTTACTGTTCACATTTCTGTCAAAGTTTTTAATATTATTAAAACCCTTCAGCCACATTCCAGTTTTGTTATTACCCTCCATCTCCTATTACATGCAACCACATACTGTAACAAATGCATTCCTGTATCGTTATCTTAGATTAGTACCTTACACACACCATGGCTTAAGAAGTCTTTGGACACCACCAAACAAAGGCTGTGTCTTCCCTACAATCTCAAGTGTGAATGCAGCAACAAGAGAGAGCATTTAATATCACTAGGAGCATCACTAGACCACAGATTTCACTAGGCAGCAGCCTGTATTCACAGACAAGATCCTCGTGTCCCTGAGTAGCACCAATGCTTTTACTGCTGTAAATACACCGCTAACATTAAGGAAGCTGAAATGCAGAAGGCTAGGGACACACTGTGTGGTGCAACAGCTCCGCACCACCACTGAAAGGTACTGCCTCCTGCCTCTTTGCACCTTTCTCTCCTCCACCACTTTGTATTAGCTCATCAGACTACCTTTGAGAAGCAGGTTGTTTGCTGCCTGTGTTAAAAATAGAGAAAACTGCTCAGAGAAAAAAAACTAAAAATAAAAATTAAAAACCACACAAAACAAACAAAAAATACAACTGGGTATTTTGCTGCTCTTTTCTGAGTTAGATCAAAGAAGAATCTGTAAATCTTTAGGGAGGCAAACAGAGCCTGAAAATCAGACAGCAGAACAGAAGGAGCACTATGTCATGGGAAACCGCTGAAAAAACATTAGCTAAAAAAATTAAGTACAACATTTTACATTACATTTGATGGAGACGTAGAGGTACGTGAGTTTTATAGTATTATTTCAAGTGATGCATCATCAGGATGAAGGTGTTTGTAAGTACTAAACTCAGTACAATGATTTCTTGGAGGCTTCACTCCATTATAGCTCAGCTAGGTTTGTTGAAACAGGTATTACCTGTTCTGGACAGAGTTCCGTGCGAGCCTTGGTTATTTATGATTTGAAAATGCAAAATACAATAAAAAACTCAGAGATTCCTAAAATCTTGACTACAAACCAGGGGAGATGAAGTCTTCAAAACACTTCCAGATTCATTTAATGCAACTATCAGGAAGTGGGACAAGGCCACAATTAAAACCTGATTGTATAATTTATATCCAAATGAAGCATTATGCCTCTCGAGGGAGCCTCTGGATAACTCTGGGCATCCAAGGATACCCTCTGGATACTTTTACACCATTCCATACTTTCTGTGTATTCCTGACTAAGTCCAAGATGTATTTTAAGTAACCAACAGTGTTAGACAAAGTTTTATTCTGTTAAAATTCAATTTTCCTAAAATTTCCAAATAAAGATAAACGCTGTTTACATTTACTAAGCAGAGATGGGCTGAGAACCTTTCTTCCCACTGTATTTTATTGTAATATCTTCAAGTTTTTATTATTTTCAGTATCATGAGTTTGAAATATGAAAACAACACTTCATATTTCTCTAAACTGTGAATTCTACTTTTGAACAGATGGTCAGAAAAGACCGTGTTTTTCATTTGAAGTTTGTTCTCTCAAAAGTGTGTGAGCAACTACACTGTCCATATAGCACCTCTATCTCTTCTTTGAACCTTTTACTTCAGAAACCTTCATTCATAGCCTGAATCAGTAGGTTCAAAAAGCACAGAGAAATCCTAAACAAATTCCCGTTCTCCACAGCTGGATATAACTGGATGTGAGTTGTTTTGTCTCTGCCTTCTAAAAACACAGGTATCAAAAAACAGCTTAAATGCCCGAATACATGGAAGTCAATGTCCTCCACTCAAAAATCAGACACATTAGTAAGTGCTAACTCTATACGAAACATATATGATCATTAGTAACTCATTATTGGGACTGAAAAAATGCAGAGGAATAAATTGTTTTACCTAACAGAAGTGGATTTCATTCTGCACTTAAGCAAAGGTACATAGGGTCCTAACAGCAATATACAGCCTTGAGCAAGAATCGGGACACTCAGCCAAAACAAAAGTGGCAAATCATAGTTCCATGTAAAATATAGACATTTGCTCTCTGAAGAATAATAGGGTCACAAAATATATTTGAAAACAAGGGAGACTGGTTTGGTTGTATTGGGTTTTTTAGTTGGGGGGGGGGGGGGGGGGGGGGTGTTTTTTTGTTCAATTGGGGGTTTTGTTTGGGTGGGGTGTTTCTCTCATGAAGGCAGAGGAGGGA
>JANHFX010022284.1:56489-68078 GCA_027560015.1 Chloroceryle amazona
GTCATGATAAAATAAGTGAGTATGAAAATAGTGAGTAAATAACATGGTGACCAGTGAGAACAATTAGTTCCTGCAATCTCTGCCACTCAGTGCAACACAAGACGATGAGCTGCAGCTGCACAGAGCCCTGGCAAAACTCTCAGAGATTCACACAGGTCCTTTCTAGCTGCAGAATAAGTATAAACATACACTGAGGAGGTGGAAGACAAAACACGACTGGATTTACTGTCTTCTGACATGACAATTTCTTTCATGGGCCATTTTGTACCTTTAGAAACATTCCTCAGATTTTGCCATTTTTTTATTATTTGACATTTCAGATTCACTGAGTTTTGCCACTTCAGGACTGCCTGTAATAATGTCCATACTGTATTTATCAGCACAAGCAATGTTGCTGATCTGGCCAATGGCTCTAAAAGGGCTATTGGTCAAAATTCTCCCAAGGAAATCTAATATACGGGAGCACTAAATCCTTTGGGATATTTTGTGGCATTATAACTATTTATTCTCAGCTATTTCACTTCCTAAGGAGTTATACTTTCCTATTTATTACATTAGTCAAACTTATTGAACGAAATCATTGGAATTAGGTAAATCATCCCACACTGGTTATTCATACAGAACCTAGTTTGCTTTTTTAATGTCTACACTATATTTCACCTCCCCAGTGGGATTTGCTTGAGTTTCAATAAGAAAAGCCTGATTCTTAGTCTGTTTCCTGTTGAGGTTATACCCTGGTGAAGGACATTACAACACATAGTTCCCTACTATCAGATAACATTGTGTTTTTTTGCTTTCTCCGCCCCACTCCAACACATTCAGTCCTAGTCAGAACAGACATCCTGGATCACAGGCAACTGTCTGACTTGTGGGGATTATACACCCCAACTCTTTGAATTAGACTCATTATTAAGTCATATATTAGGGCACTTCTCTTACTGCATACAAATGTTTTATCCACAAATTTTAATTGCTTGCACTAAAGCCTCCTTACATTAAAATTTTGCTTGAACCTTATAAAGACAACATAAAAACATAGCAGATAATGGCTGTCTCAAGATACAGATCACAAGTGATAGCATCCTGTCTTCTACATCCAACATTTCAGTAAACTGGGACACTTCAGAGAGTGAGTTCAAGCAGATTAATTGCAACAGATAAGAAGCAACTATGAGACTAAGATGAGCTGCCAAGACACTACAAGCATGATACAAAAATCTGACCTGGTAAAAAAAATAAACCTTATTCTCCCCCTACACAGATGACTACACTGGAGTTACCCTGATTTACAGAGTAGTTGCACAAGTCTAGAACTGATGCCAGTTAAATCAGAATCTGGCCAAATGCCTACAAATGCAGTAGCTTCAGATGCTGGCTTAAATTGAAATGACAGATGTACTATCACATGGTGATCAGGAAATTTGTTCTGCTTTCTTTCCCAAATTGCTACTGACCCCAGCCATATCCTTATGTCAATAAGGAGGTGTGAAAACAGGAATCTGGGGAAAGAGTAGACTATTAAACAGCTTACAAATGCCTTTTAAAATTGGGTTTGTTCCAGCAAGACTTAAATATCTAGTAGTCCTGCTTCAATACTATTTTTATATTGCTAAAAGCAGTTACCTAAAATCCTGGTCTCTTTCCCCTGGCAGCTTCCTCCATCATTTATTTTAATCATATAAAAACTAAATAGAAGTCTTTTCAGACACAAAAGAAAGCTGAATGCACTGTAAATAACTGACCCATTTCAGGCTTTCTATTCCATTGTGCCTAATTCCATCTTCCAGGATAAATGCAGAAAAGATTGACTAATCAGAGAAGCTTTGGAAGTTACAATGGGCATTTCTGATTTACCACGTGTTGGTGCTTCTATAATGGAAGGGGTTCAGGACAGCACTGAAAGTACCTTGCTTCTTTCCTAAATGATCTGATTTACGGACCCCACTGACAGAGGAGTTCTAGCAAAACAAGGTACACCCTTCCAAAAAAGGGCCCTTTGCTGGTGAAAGTAAATACACAAGTTAATGAAAGGAAGGGTTTTTAAACCTTGAGAATAAGACTACAGCAGAACCACTTTGCCAGCAATATTGTTGTATAACTTAAAGTATCTCAGGGTGAATGCAGCTAACATCAGAAACCTTGCAGCCTGGCTCAGGTTGTTCAACGAAGCAATCCAGCCTTTTCAAGGCTTCTTTCCCAGACAAGAAACTACACCCATGAAAACAATAGTTTTGACAAAATAGTTTTACCAGCCTCAGATTCTTTCATTTTTGGAAACAATATTTGTCAGAGATTTCATCCTTAAATGTTCCTAATGTTCCCATAGCCAGAAATCTTTGCTGTAGCAAAGACAGCTCTTTAATGGTCCAAGGTTATTGTTGGGTTGCAAGCAAACTAGAGAAACTGAAATTTTTTAAGCACTGTTTGTAGTGCATAGACAAGACACATTGGAGTACAGATATGAACATGTCTCAGCTGAAATATATAGATCAATGAGCTTAGCTGCACCTTTGAACGCTCCATGAAGAACCATTACCATTACTCCATGTTGAGCTTCTACTACTGCTTAAAAGGCGGTTACAGATAAAGTCAAACTGTTGTGGGTAGTGGTATGCAAGTTAAACATGGATAAAAGCCACAAGCTCACATTGGGACAGTAGGAAAAACTTTAAAAACACACCAAAACAAACAAACAAAAACCAAACAATAAACCAACAACAAAAAACAACAACAACAACCGAAACAGCCAACACACACAACCAAAAAACCTAGGAAGGTCATGCAGCACTGGGGCAGGTTACCCAGATTACCACAGGGAAGGCAAAAATCACCATCCTTGGCAGTTTTCAAAATCTGAACAAGTGCTGGCAATAATCCCTCTTTGGGGGAAAGTCTGGGCTTTAAGAGAATCCTTTGCTGTGATTCTGGGAAAAGAGAGTGCTAGGTAGCCTAGTTCAAAGATGGCTAAAAAGCTTTATTAAACTGTTGTCAGAGCCAGGCTAAGCAAGGAGATATAGTGGTCACAAATGTATAATAAAAGAGGAGTGAGATCTGAAGTAGTGGGGCAAAGTAAAAGATGAGGGACAGGTAGAAAGGGTTAGGCCTTAGTGAGGTCCTCTTGAAAAAAAAGGAATGAAATACACAAATCTGTTACTGAGGTGCAGCATACTGACCAGTATAAAATGTGAATCTGGGTGGAAGATTTCTTTAGTATCATGTGTAGAAAATGTTGGCTAGAACAGCTGTGTGTGACGTCTTGCTTTCCAGGTCTGTGGCTTAAGTAGACAAAAGATTTCCCAAGACAAATAGGTAGAAGATTATTTAATGAGTTTAATACCACCTCTGTGGTAGGTACGAGTCACATTCAGGGGCACTTCTTGTATTTTTAATATTCTAAGCTATAAGCTAGATACATTCTAGGAAAAAAAAAGGAAAAAAAGTAAAATATCATTTTTTTAAAACTGTTCCTACATAAGGCCTGTTTCAGGTAACAGAATCATTACTGATAGGCACCTAAAAGTCATTTTCTTTAGACAAGTCAAGGCTGCTTGGATTTAGTGCTCTGTTCCTGCTGTATTGCATATCATAGAGGTATCATGCTTACCCCTCTTTTCAAATAGATATCAATAACTAATCACATTTTTAGTGTGAAGGCCAGACACCCTTCTTCATTTCAATCAGTTTACACTATATCACCGAGACTGAGCAATCTAACACAGCTGTGACAGGACCTCTGAGATTCAGACTAGCACGGAGTGATCCAATGACACTAAGTGATCACATCAGCCAGAGTAGCTGTGATTTAGATAAGCAAATGCTTCATTAGGTTGTTCCTATTTCCTAACCATCTCTTTCAGACACACTGGCAACTGTCCTACAGTGGACAGGGAGAGCAAAACACCCTGAGGGATGATTGTACTGGAAAACATGAGACCTCTCACTCAGCTTCAGTGACTGTAAACAAGAGAGAAGAGACGTCACTCCAATGAAATTAGACTGCTGCAAGAAACCATAGAGTTGGATTCAATCCAGGGTGCTTTACAGTCAATAGTACAAGCTGATTTTTTTTTTTATTACATCGATGTTTTTGTGTCATACAACTGTCACTAGCCTATGAAATACTAATTAGTATTATTATTAGAGAAAATTAAGAACAATGAGCAGAACAGTTTTCAATCCTAAGAGAACGGGATGTACTGTGCTAAACTTCCTGCATGAAGGGAACTGGAAAGGAGAAGGGGGGGGGGGGGGAGAGATTTCCATCTTATTGTTTATGTCCTAGTTTTTGGCAGCTATGCCAATAAAAGCACTGAATAATGATCCTAAAAGGACCAAAACAAGAGAAATTACATGTTCAGCAGTTCTTTGTTATTTGAAATCCAGTAGTGAGTTTTATTTGCATTTCAGCTGTACTTTGGTGCAGCCTTTCAAAAGGAAATAATCCTGTGAACAAAATATCTGGCCAAGAAACAAAAGGGCTGCCAAGTCCAATCCACAGGTGATGAGTACTTGGCCAGCAACCAACTTAGGCCAAATTAAAGACAATTAAAACAGACAAAATTGTCCATCTGCTTGTACAATTATAGACAGTGTAAAAAGGTGTTAATATCTCTAAAGAGAAAACCTTACACGATATGCTGAAGACCAAATGTCCAGCTAAAACCTCTGCTGTACAAACCAAGCCAAAGCAAAGAGTCTGTACAAAAGAATTCTAGCACAACACTAATATGAAGAACTCTCTCATTTTTTCATGGTTAGTAATAATAATAAAAAAAAAATAAATTGTTCAGATCCATGGTGATGGATCATCAAATCTAACAACTTTCCCATTTTAACTGTAGTAGCTAAAGAGACAGCTCTTAGAAATATAAATCAACATGAGACTAGAGCATGTACCTGAAATAATGTGTGTGAGCATCTTCTAAGCCCTATATGTGGCATAAATTCGAGTTCATAAAAAGAAGCTCTGTATCAAGGACAGATATGAATAATAAAATACCATAACCACCTATGACATTTTATATAACAGCGATTCAATCTCTGTCACAAATATAGCACAGTTAAAACCAATTTATTTTTTCTCCTAGTTGTCACCCACCTGCATACCAACTGGTTCTTAAAAGTAGCCAATAGTTAGATAACTGTGTTCATTAATGGCAAGCGGGACACCCAAATTTAATTTCTTGCTTTGACTCAAGTCCATAGAGCTAGCCCCTATTATCTGCATTTTACTCTACAGATAAATCTCTCTCAGTTTTTTGCTGTCCATAATTAAACCGTATGTCCCATACTGTGTGTTCATACTCACTGCTTTGCCTTGCAACCATAATACCCTAGTTCATGAAATCAAAGCAAAAGACCATTTGTTTTCTTGCAGGTGTTACATGTGTTTGCTGATGCCTGAACAGGATCCACAGTGAGGACAGGTGGGCACTGTTGCTGAAACAAGAGAAGCAGTTGAGCACATGGCATAGCAGGAATGAGCCAGGAAGCAGGACTACTGCCTCTTTTAGTAGTAGCCCGTGGTTGTGTCACCGCAGTGCTATCCTAAATTATATCTTCAGCTTCATAACTATCCTAAACGAGTGGATTGTGAAGTTTTTTCAGTTGATGCTGAAAATCAGTAGTCCCCACCTTGGCTGTTCATACCTTTGCCTACCTCTTCCCTCCTGCCAGCACTAGCATTCAGGCGTGCAATGAGCCAGCCACATTTGGAAACTCACTCTTGGGTTTGGCTATGGAATATTTTTTTTCTACTGTTAAGAATATCTTTGTAAAGACAGAAAGAATGGAAATACTTTTCAGATACTCGGGAATTTTCATAGTGATGTTATTACTTCCTCTTGCAAAGAAGAGATGCACGTTTTTAGCATGTACTCAAGTGTCTCACTAGTGTATCACAGAATCACAGAATGTTAGGGTTGGAAGTGACCTCTGGAGATCACCTAGTCCAACCCCCCTGCCAGAGAAGGATCACCTAGAGTAGATCATACAGGAACATGTCTGGGCAGGTTTTGAAACTCTCCAGAGGAGACTCCACAACTTCTCTCGGCAGCCTGTTCCAGTGCTCTGTCACCCTCACAGTGAAAAAGTTTTTCCTAATGTTTTTGTGGAACCTCTTACGTTCCAGTTTACATCCATTGCCATATTCATAGTTTCAATACATTCTGATCAGTTTTAGAAAAGCTATTTTGTTTGTGATTTAAAAAAAACTTGTAATAGCTCTTTTTATTTTTTATTTTTATTTTTTAACTTCCGTCCCATCATGGGAGGTACTAATTTGAGTCCAGGGAAAGGCAAACACCCGCAGCAGGGCTCCTCCAACCTGAATCCACTTGTACAAAAAAGTGTCACAAATTCCAGCCATGGCTATGACATTTGGGTTTGTCTCATAAAATGATTGAATGGAGATGGATTCATCTCTTTAAGGAAAGGACATTTTAGCAAGCATGTTTAGCTTGGTTTCCCACAGTCGCTGAGCAGGCTGCATCAGCTCGCTGATTACTGAACTGAGTTCTACTCCAGTCTGAATCATGATCCACAGCACAGCAGGAGGCAAACTCACTGTAACATTTCCAGACCAGTGGCTCCATGGGTTAGGGCAGTCCAGCCCTAAACTCCTCAAAACCACCTGAAACCCAGAAGTCTTTTATAGTTCTTGATCTTTATCAATTCTTCCTTTAAAACTCAGAGAGTAGTAGGCAGAAGAAAGGAAAGAGGAAGAATTGTTCTTGTTCCCCAAATAACCAGCCCGAACTTGGTAGCATTTCATTAGACAGGGTTGAGATTTTATACCTATTTAAACAATTATCTGAAAAAGTGTAGCAAAGAATGCTCACTATGAATAGCAATTCATTTATACTGAACAGATGTTATTTATTTTGCTAAAAACCACGTAAGACTAACTCGGGTAGTTCTTTTCTCTGATTACATCCACAAGCTGTAGCCATTCACCAGAGATTAGACAAGGTCAGCTAAAGGAAAATAGTAGGACAACAAAATGGGAATTTAAAAAGAATTTTAAGAAATTTATGTTTCTGGAAAGTCCATCATATGAGTTCAAAGTTTAAATATACTTCTTCCTATGCCCAGCCTTAGTGGAGACAGATAAATTTGTTGGATCATTTTAAGATATTTGTACTGAATCTCTGGAAAAGATTTCCAATGACCCTTTCTACTTTATCAAATGTTCTTACAACACAAAAGACATAACTTAAGATTCCACTAATGAAGAGAATGTTTAATGAAGAACATGTTTACCATGTACATTTCCTGAGAAAGGGGTTGGGCCTGAGAACTTCAGTACAAAGAGACCAAGCATAGAAAGCAGAAAGTATACAGTGTGCTTTCCTCCTGAAAAAACGACAATTTAGAATATTAGCCATCCTGAGGGATGGTTATTAGCACTTATTTTTGAGAATAGTGATGTTCTTATCTGTGGATATGCTCCAGCTGTGAGGAGGAGAAGGTTGGTTGGGCTTTTCCAAGTTTTTTCTAAATGCATTTATCTGCATGCACCCAACTAGCTTAACAGAGGATTTAATGCATTCCCTTAACCACAAAAGGTCACATACAGTCAGCTACTCCTGAACTCTGTCTCTCCAGCTCAAAGCTGTTTGTACCAGTGAAAATGCAGAGCAAACAACCCAATCATAACATTATCATCCCTAGCCCTCACAACTTTGCATCATTCATTTGTAATGCCGTGTTCATTTCTAATGCTGTTCAAGGCGACATTTTGTTTGTTTGTTTTAGAGAGACACTAATTAACAGAATCCAGTGAATTATGTCTGCTAGAGAGCTGGGTGGGGAGAAATATAATGAAATCCAATCAGGGCAAGTCCTGCATCTGGGGAGGAACAACCCCACATATCAGTACAGGTTGGGGGCTAATCTGTTGGAGGGCAGCTCTGGGGAAAAGGACATGGGAGTCCTAGTAGAGAAAAGGATGACCATGAGCCAAGTGTGCCCTCAAAGATAAGAAGGCCAATGGCATCCTGGGATGCATTAGGAAGAACGTGGCCAGCACATCATGGGAGATTATCTTCTCCCTCTACTCTGTGCTGGTGGGGCCTCACCTGGAGTATTGTATCCAGTTCTGGGCTACCTGGTTCAAGAAGGACAAGGAACTACTGAAGACGCCACTAAGATGATTAAGGGCCTGGAGCACCTGTCATATGAGGAAAGGCTAAGAGAGCTGTGTCTGTTTAGCTTGGAGGCGGCTGAGGGGATATCTCTTCAGCGCTTATAAATATCTAAAGGGTGGGTATCAGGAGGATGGGGCCAGGCTCTTCTCAGTGGTGCCCAGTGACAAGATTAGGGGCAATGGCCATAAACTGGAAAACAGAGGGTTCAACCCAAACATGTGGAAATACTTCACTGTGAGGGTAACAGTGCACTGGAACAGTCTGCACAGAGAGGTGGTGGAATCTCTCTGGAGACTTTCAAAAGCTGCCTGGACTTGTTCCTGGGTGAACCTTCTCTGGCAGGGAGGTTGGCCTAGATGATCTTTAGAGGTCCCTTCCAACCTCTACCATTCTATGAGTCTGTGATAAGATTTCTCCGGCAAAAACCCGAGGACTACTATTTCAACTAGAAGGCAATCTTATAAGCAGAGTTATTCTTGGTAGTGAGAGATTAGCTTGTCTCCACTACCACTGCAGTACTGATAGCCAGAGGTACAAGCCCAGTGAGCACATGAGCATGGTATGAGAAACCATCCAGAACTGCAAATAAGGCTGTGCTGCTAATAAAGAACTGGAGGAATTGGAGCACAAGGAAGTGCCAATTTGAGGTACCTTCCTTCTCTGCATTGCTCTATTTAACTGCCTCAAAAGACCAAGTACCTTCAAGTACCCCCATCAAAAGCATTAAACTAACTCCAAATTTCACTAGAAACTTTCTGCCCTCAAACCTGAGTTCACAGCCTTTTTTGGTTTTGTTCAATGGCTATACAAGCAGGTGCTTGTATTTTACATAAAAATGCAGTTTAAAAAATAAAATTTACCCTGCTTGCAATATATTCTTGTAGCAAACAAAGGCCTAGATGAGCTATGCACTGATCTTAATTGCCCACAAAATTTAATACTACACAGGCAATAAAAATAATTCAGTGCTGGAATTAACTAAATATTAGAAACTTTCCTGCTCTTCTCCACAGAAAGGCAGATGCCTAACTGGAAAAAAAATAATATTATAACAATAAGCCTTGAAAACAATAAACATTTTATCACACATGAACTGTGTTTTACATCCTCTCTACCACAGAACATGCAAGAACACTGCCAATGAAAAAGCAGTGTGACAAGAAGAAATAGCAGGTTTTTGCCTGAAGGTTGTCCAGTATAGCACTGCTTGGTGAGACTGCATCTCACGTTATATTTCGTTTATATTTTGTGTTGAATATGGGACCCTCAGAATTATTAAATGCTGCTTGAAGTCTATTCTATTAAGCCTTAAACTGGTAATTTTAATTTGAGGCAATAACTAGAGAATAAGAGGAACACAATGGAGAGTGGCCTCGGACATTCTCCAGAGTGTATCACTTGCTGGGGGGAGTAAGCAAAATGGGACATGTGCTTGTGTCTCTGTTCACAGCTTGTCACATTTCCACAATGCTGTCTTCATTGCCAGCCTACAGATATCAGCCAGGCTGTGACCTGCAGCCCCGCAGAAGCAATGCACATGGTTTCCTTCCCCCTCCATTAAACTTCCTCAGGAGAATGAGTGACATGCTTCATTGTTATAGGTAAACACCTATCAGAAACTGTGTCTCAGAGACCCCTACTAAAATAATCATGTCATGTTATGAAGCAGCTGATGGAAAGACAGAAACTATTAGAGATTAAGATAATAGGACTAACCAGTATTTATTACTTCTCTGTAGGCTTTAGATGAAACCACGCTAATGAAGGCAACTCCCACCCCACCCTCCACTACCTAATAGCATCTTACCTCAAACACGTCAGCTAACAAAGCTCCATGTCAATCTAAATGTTTTCATAACCATGATTTAGCCAATGCTTTAACCTGCTTTTACTTCTGCAATAAGGACAAGGGACAGCTAAAGAGCCTATAAACAATCTTGGACAAGCCTTTTCAGAGTGAGGGGAGAAAAGATTGTGCTAATTCACTGTGAAAACCCAAGGAGAACATTCGAACAGTTTAGCTTGAAGGCCAAGACAGTCTGTACAGTTCGGCAAAAAAAAACCTATCTAATATTGCTGAACAGGTCTTAACATCCAAGCTTGTGGAAAGTGCTTTCTTTTTTCCCCAGTGTAAATGAATTCTTTGAACATACTTTGAATTGATCACATTAATTTGCTCTTTAACAAACTGGTCAAACACCATTTGAATACATAATTTCGGAAAATGTTAATGAAGTGTACAATTACTAGAGCTACAGCTGGTCAAACATTAGTCCCCAATGAAAATGGAAGACTTTCAGTTGATGTAAACTGGCTTAGTTCCCTTAAAACACTTGAAGCAACACAGATTTATCCAATCCAGGAACGTTTATAGAGTTCAGACTTCTTTGCAAGCCTTCCGCTGTTTCTATCTTTTTCCTTAAACCAGTCTTTTAAGAATGACAAACATGTTTCACCTAGTAGTTTATTTGCTAAATATTAATCACTAATATTTTTTTTTATATTAGCTACTGAGTGACCACAAGCGAGAAGCAGGTTTGTTCTATTTCTCAATGGGATTACTTTCAAGTTCAAAAAGGCAGTGTTCAAAAACACATTTCAGGAATGTGACTTGAACAATTTAATCCAAGCACTTACGTGTTTGTGCAAATAGGTACATGCCGAAATAGATTGACCAGAATTTTCACAACTGATTTTATTGACAAAACTTTATTAAATAACAGACTCTGAGAACTAATCTGATCACTAAAATGACTCATGGAACAAATTCAATTTACATCAAATATATGTGCTAATGCTTTCTGCAATGACTACCAGATGCTATTTATAAGACAGAAGCTGAATTATAGGCAGGAAAGAAATTAAACCCATGAAGCAAGAGATAATAGGTGATCTTTCTATGATCTCCTATTTTTTTCTGTCTAAAGCTGAAACCAAGCATTAATCAGTTGGTTTTGTACTAAGGCATCATATAGCAGTTACACAATACTGGACTGAACAAGTCTAACATCTCAAGGCTGCAGCAGAAATATGGATGTCCTCCCTCCACATCTTCCCCACATTCCCAGATACATATTCCCATGGTCTCCATATTGCACTTGCACTGGAACAAATACACCTAGCCATATAACAAACTGTTTCAACTCATCCACTGGAAAAAAAAAAAATCATGAAAAAAAACCCCAACAAAACAACATTAATAACTTTTTGCTGGGGGAGTGGATTTAAAGACCAACCAGTCTTGTGAGTCCCACAGCAAGGGCAAAGCAGAGTAAGAAAATGGGTCCTTCAGGCTAGGAGCAGTGGACAGGCAGAAAAAAAGAAAGGACAAACTTTTAGTGACAGCCACTGAACTGGTTTGATGTACTGTTGCTGGCTAGGGCCTGGCGGCCGGAAGATATCGCGATGTACGGGAAGCTAGGACCCCTCTCCCTACAGCCTG
>JANHFX010022285.1:11927-25863 GCA_027560015.1 Chloroceryle amazona
AAGCCGAAAAAGAGAAACAGATAGATGAGGAAAAAGGGGGGGGGGGGAAGGAAGAAAAGAAAAAAAAAAAAGAAAAGAAGAAGAAAAAAAAGCCCTGCTTTGCTATGCAAAGCTCAAAAAGGTAAATAGATATTTAAAAAGAAAATAAGGTTACTCATTCTGAAAGGGTAATCTGTAAGCAAAGAGCAGAGGATTAAACATACATTTGCTCTCTTTACAGAATCTGTGTTCTAGCCTTCTCTTAATGTATTCAGCTAATTAAGGACTGCAGTGACCTTGTGGCAGCTTTGGAAATCTATGAATTTCTATTTTTTTTTTTAATTTTATTTTTATTTCTGTTAATGCTGCCTCCCCCACAGAGCTTAATACAATCTGTTTCAGGTCAAAGTCTGTTTATGTCAGCAATGTTCGTACTACACAACTAAAATGTTTTAATGCATTTATCAACTGGAAAATATTGCAAACATTTCATTTCCTTTGATACAGACACAAAAAACCCTCTGCCTTCATTGCAAATTCTTGTTCGTATGAATCACTCTGAGTAATATTTGCTTTAACTTTCGTGTGGTTCTACAAACAGCCTTTATATGGCTGGACTTCAAAGCTGGTAGAAATAAAGGTTAGAAATGTGATAGGAGTAATCTATTATTAGGCATGAAACATTAAACCACTTTTAGTTATAAGCCTTAAAACCTGAATAATCTAGGTTTTTAACTTGCTGCATATTTATTGTGTTTTCAGTTACTTAAGTCATTTAGCGTGGAAGGACTGTTTTGAACAGAAATATTTTCCATAGGAGTACGAACCACAATTGGGTTTAATTTTTCCTAATATTTAATTTAGAAAAACTGCAATATTATAGCAGACGTCTCATATGTCAAAGCTGAAATACTCCACTCAGTGTTTTTTGCAGTGTAAAATTAATCTCTTACCAGCATGCTGACCCGAAAGGCAGGTTTTAGTGAAATAGGCATGGGGTGAAAGGGGGGGGGCAGGAAGGGAAGATAAAATCTTGTTCTTCAAATAGCAGCGAGGGAGGGGGGGGGAAAAAAAATAACCCAGAGGAATGGCACAGCCTGCCATTGACATCAAATGACAAAACCCAGCTTGAATGTGCCCATGTGAGAAGTTCCTTTGACCAAAACCCCCCCCGGCCGGCCGCGGTTCGTCCCTAGCTGCCCCCACGGTGGGGACGTTGGTTGGTAGATGGGCACGGGGGCACCGTTCAGGAGGGAGCCCCTGGTGCCAACGTGCCACCGCCCTCGCCCCTTCCCTGCCAGTGGTGTATTTATGGTGGGAAGAACGCGCTCATGGTCTGGGAGGAGCCCGATGTTGTGGGGAGAGCGTGATGGATTTGGAGGACCTCAGACTTCAGCTGGTGGAGGGCTGGGAATGACATGGCCCGCTGGTAATGTTTGGTTCTGGGTTAGCTTGGTGGACTAATACAGTGGATTAAAAAGAAGTCAAAACCAGGTAACAGTTCAAGCCAAACAAGTCAGCCAGAAATAAACCAGCATTTGAAATCCAGAATTGTAAATCTTCATGAGCCTGGGAAAACACAGGGGTGCAGCCTGGGCCCGATCCTGGGCTCATTAGCAGCGGTAGGAATTTTACCATTGACAACAAGTCCCATTTTCCTTTTTCTGTTCATTTCAAACCTAATTTTTTTTAATTTTTTTTATTTTCTTAGCTCTTGCTGTGGCAAACTACTATGGCTGCTGGCTTTCCACTGCCCTGCACAGCGTGGGACAGGGGGATTCGCTTGCCCCATCCTGCAGAGGATCAGGGGACTCTGTGCTGCCGTCATGAGGACTTCACCTGCCTCGGGCCACATCGCCAGGGAGACCTTAGCAATGTGGAAAACCAACCCAAACCTGACGCAGAGTGGGTAATGTTTACATTTACAGCATGTGCCAGGGGAAGGCAACACCTCTGAGCTGCCCAGCTCAGTGTCACAGGGGTTTGAGGAATTTGGTGGCATCCCTGCAGGATGGTCCCAGGGCAGGCAGAGGGGCAGAGCCCAGGGTCCCACCTGCATCCAGGTCTAAAGGAGGGAGGGGCCTCAGGGACTTTAGAGCGACTGGGAGAAGTCACCTATGTGTGAAAAATGGAGAAGCCAAGCAAGTCCCCTGTGGCGTGGTGCCGGGAAGGGCTCACCCGGCAGCAATTTGCCCGTTGGGGAGTGGAAAACTCTTGCTGGCTATTTATATTTTGGTCGGTGTACAAAAGGGGCACCGACAGCACTGTAGTCTCCACCTTTCCTTCTCCCAGGCTTCTCTAGCACGCCTGGTTCTGAGCCAGCCTGGTTTAATAGGTTACCCTGCAAACAGCGTGACTGCGGCACGGTGCAAGGTCGCACATTCGCAGGAAGCGTGTGTGCACAAAGCCGTAACACTTGCAAGCTAAGGAGTGATCGCCCTGGCCAGCAACTGTGAGAGATCTTAATATTGCTGGGGAAGGTGAAAATGGAATTGAAACCGTTTATTGGGGGGGGGGGGCATGTGGAATTGAATGAGCAGCTGTAATTTACTTGTCCTGGTCTTACAGACTTTTAATTTACTCTACAAATTTGGTTAGTTGGAAAACATGTAAACCCCAAGAGTTGTACAGGATGATGCATTAAACATTAACTTACTGTAGACTTAAAAAAAAATAAATAAATCCCTTTCTTGCAATATTAAAAGCATAAGGGGAAAGAGACGCCGGGCTAGTGAATGAAGCCAGTTGGCCGCCGAGGAGAGGCGATGGTTTTGCTCTGTAGCTTTGCCATTTTCAGTAATTTGACTCACTGAGATATTTTTAGACGTGGTAACAACATCCACTGTTAAAAACTTTTTTGTTTGCTTTGTCCACAAATTACATTGTCCTCTTGGCCCCCAAATTCCTTTCTTCAGTGTGGCAATCCTGCCCTCCACACCCCGAGGAGGAAGGGGAGCCGTGGAGGACTCTGATGATTCAGACCAAATGGTGGAACAAGATAGATCTCGGCATCAGGTTGGCAGGATATTTCCCTTTCTTCAAAGGTCTCCAAACCCAGCAAGCTTTTCTTTGATTTCTTTCCAAATGGATTTATCAGCATTGGGACATACATTTGTTTAGATTGTTCCTGTAGGGTGGGACTTTCAAAAGACCAGAAGAGTGCCAAGTGCCAAATTCTCACCAAGATCTCCATAAAGATTTCCTTAGCTTCCTTTGAAAATCCTAGCTGCGCTTCCCATGGCTCTGTGCATCCCTGCTGGAAAGGTGCCCATGGTACCCTCACAATGTGGGCACAAGGGATACAGGAAAGATTGTGACATTTCAAAAAACAGGTGGAGGAAGAGCTGGCTCTAGACAGAGGAAATGCATGAAAATGTGGAAGCTGAGGAGGAACAAAGAGGGAAATAGAGACCAAATTCCCTAGACCCATCGTCAAGAGAACGGGCAGGACTTGGGCCCCACAGTCAACTTCTGCTCATGCTCTGGGCTTGACACTTGTTGGAACAGATGCAGGTGAGCTGACAGCACCAGGCATTAGTCTGATCCGCTGGGCTCCTGAAGAAAAGCAGAGGCTGCTGCCCCAGGACACAGACCGTAGAGAAGCTAGAGCTTTGGCAACAGGTCATCTTAGGGACTTTTCACAAAGCAGTAGCTAAGACCTCACTAATTTTAATGCACTGCCTCAGAAGAAAGCAAGAGATCTGTAGGGAGCTGCGTGGAAGCATTCAGACTCGTAGCTACTGAATAACAAATGCACCGGTGGCCAAGCAAGGGCTGCCAGAGCTATTTGTTCTCCTGGCCTGGGGAAAGGGCCTGATGAGGGCTACTGGGAATGGATGTCAGAGAAGGAATTTTTATTTTATGAGTAAGGAGATATGGAGGCAGTTTCTGATCTGTTATAGGTGTGTTAATAATTTGTGAGCAGGGTTTGTGCATCCTCTGTTGTTTTGGGGTTTTTTTGCATACTGAGAAGGTCCTGCCATGTTCTCTAATACCATATTTGTAGTTGTGTACCTGTCTGGTTTGGTTTGGTTTTTTTAAATGGTAAACACTTAGAGATTGTTGAGAGCCACGCTGTGACTTAAATCTAATTTGTCCTTACTGCTTCTTTGTTTCCAGATAGAATTTAAGGTATTGATTTTGCCCCCAAGCCCCCATGGCTAGTTCTTGGCAAGAAGCGGTTCTGTTAAGGTATGATCTTACAGTATGAGCTAAGTAAGCCTCAGCACATCCCTTCACATCCCATATGGATCCATGGGTTAAATATTGGCTCCCAAATTCTGCAAGACCTGCTGCGGCAGCCGGTTGCTTCTGAGGAGGGCAAGGACAGGGCCGTGTTGTGGCAAGGCAGGGGCCCTTGGTCTGCGGCATTTGCAGAGAGCCAGGGAGGCAGAAGGGAGAGAGCCTGGGGGGAGCTCCTGGAGAGATTCCCCCGTTTGTCACCGAGGCACTGGACAGGGCCAGCCTCTGGGCCGGGAGGTCCTTGGACCCGGTTTTTGAAAGGAGCTTGGTTAGACACTGGGAAGTCAGAGTTTCGCTTTGATTTATTTCAAACATTCAGCTACCTAGAATAAGACAGGGACTTTTCTTATGTGTTTTGGAAATGTAATAAAACATGCAAGCCTGCGAAAGTCCTTTGCTGTGCACAATCGAATCAGCATTGCAAATCTATCTGAATGTGGTGCTTCGGCATCAGCCTCCAGATGACACGTAATGCGCTTGTGGTTTGATGGTCTTCGCTCAAAACGCTAGCTAAAATATTTTTATCTTTAGATTTATTTTTAGAGTTTACGCATGAAAGATTTCAGCTCTGGGCAGCCCTTCCCGTGGCTTTTAGCAGCGACACTTGCAGTTGTGTTTCACATAATTAAACAGCCAACGATACTTAATGAAGAAATAAATAACGTCAATAAAGTAGTAAATAATTCTATGCAGGCGAACACCAAAGACATTATCCATCGGGCAACAGCTGGGAGCATTAGTTCTGATTAATCAATAATGTTGTACAATAGGAGCAGGAATGCTGGCCAGGCCTCTGGGGGAATCACCTATGCTTTTCTAAGCAGCGAGCTTTGTGATTTTAAGCAGAACTTTCAGCAGAATCCTTAATTAAATGTAACGGCCAGGAGCTCCTCCATCAGCAAATGCCCCACTTCTCCAAGCACGCCGGGCAGCAGCAGTTTAACCCAGACCAATGTAAGGTCTTGCCTGGAGTTCAGCAGGTTTGCTGGTGTGTCTGTGTTGGGGAGATGCTGATGGGGAACCGTGTCCAGCAGCAAAGGCGGTGTTTGGCTGAGGGTGGGCACCTCTGGAACCCGCTGTGCGCGGGTCTGTGCTGAAATTGGAGAAATCTGCTTTGTCTTTAACTGCCCCTCCTGGACGGAGGCACCTTAACAAAGCTTTGGGGAGAAATGGATCTCCTCCCGAGCTCATCCCTCTTCCCGAGCGCTCCTGCCACCAGCCCATTGATTTCTGCGCCTCTGCCGCTGCCTCCTCAGGCAGCAGCCCTCAGTTGTGCTGAGAGGTTCCTCTCTGAGCGGTCGGACGGACTGCAAGCTTCTTCCTTTCCTTTTTATTTTTTTCCCCCCTTCTTTAATGTAGAAAGAGCTTAAAAGAATGCAAGCCTTTCAGAAAGACTGATCACACACTTGATCCCAGCCGAGATAACAGGCACAAGGTTTTATAGCCATTAAAAAAGAAAGAGGAGAAGGGACAAGAAGGGTTTCTGGCGTGTCAGGGACAGGTTTCCATAACCCCTGCTCACATCTTGATGGCTTGTTCCTCAGGAAGCCAACCGCTGACTTCTTCTTGGCATCTGAATAAACAACAGCACCGCACCACTTCCACCATAAATCCAGCACTGGGGCTACCTCTCCACCAGCAGAGATGGGAGCACAAGGAGAAAAAAGGGAGTGAAGCGAAGGGCTTTTAGCTTGGCTTGAAAAAGGCGGACAAAACAGACACGCAGACCCACATCCGAAGGGTTATTTTGATTCTGTGCAATGGCAGATGCACGTAGGAATTTCACAAGCACGAGGCACACGGGTTTGTCGAGCTGGAAATGGCAAGGCTTTGGAGAGGCACAGGCAGGAAAGCCCTCAGCTCTTGTTTGAGAAATGTAGGTTTGCAGAAGGCAATGGAGGAAATATCAATCTTGGAGCCGTGTTTTCCAAACCCTATCAGAGGGAGGACCAGGAACAGAAATCTTCTTGCATGAAAATTGCTGATAGTGCAACAAAACCCAGAGGGGTTTCCTTACCCACTTCACAACATGCAGGCACTAATAAACTTGTGTAATAACATTAATATTCCCGATAGTCCCTGTGGGCTCCCTCTCTCAAACGCGAATCTCATCATCATCTGCCAGCCCAAAGGAAATCTGTGGGCATTTAAAGGTGTAGCCTGTAAATTGTGGCATTGCTGCCTGTTCACAGCCCCTTATACAATCCATTTTCAAAGCACCTGCCAGCCGGGTATGGGAGTGCTGACTGGGGCTGGCATGGCAAATAGGTCTTGCCAAATCTACACGAATCCATTTCGGTCCCAGATAAACGATACCAAGTTAAAAAAAAAAAGTGGGAAGTGTTCATGATTCCCCTTCAAGATCAGAAGATGTGATTATGGATCTCCTCCTTTAGCTGTGAAGTTTATTGGGCTTGCTTATCCCGGCAGTGCGCAGAGCCCACGTTTGGTTAATCATCCCCCACGGTATCTGCTGCACATCCAGAGGCCCAGGGTGCACGCACACGTTTCTCTGTGTGGATGCTGAGGCTGGTGAGGATAAAGCAAACAGGTTTTCTGCAAAACAAAATCTCGGTTGCATGGTTTTAAATAATTAATACGGTGGAGGTAACCTGTAAAATTCATGGCTTTGCCTTTCCCTAGAAGACAGAAAAGCCTATCAATAAGCTAAAGGTAATGGCGGGGCTTGGGGATCTTTTTTTTTTTTTGAGTTCTTGGTCAAATTCTTTCAGAGGGAATGAATTCAGGGACAGTATTGATGGCAGGTATTAATTTGTTCAATGAGATAAAAAAATAGAGAGAAAGAATAACCTTGCGGTAAGAAATGGATCTCTCTCCACAAAAGCAGTGTGTTAGCAACAGATAACATATTGACATGACTTCAAAATAATTCCTTGTTCTAGGTCTGATTATAAAGCACTTTAAATAATACTTTTTCTTGACTGGAAGAAGGTTTCTGCAGACCTTTTTTCCCAAGCTGATAATATTCGGCATCTTGTGCCTTGCATCAGATAAGACAGTGGATGATGTTCAGGTATTTCTCTGCAGTCCTGTTATTCCTGCTTTGTTTCACTGAGGTGAAGTCTCTCTGTATTTCTAAAGCCAGGAAGGGCAGATCTCAGCAGGCCACCTCTTTTCTTGCTGTCCTGAGCCTACGGTTCCCACCGACTCTGCTCAAAACAGGTTCTCCCTTAGGTGGCTGCTCTCTGGTCATTTTCATATGGGGTGGAAGTGATGCCCCCAGCGCACAGTGCCAGGCAGCCAGCTCTTGTCTCAGGCTCAGCAGCTGACCCTGGGGCTGCCACCCCGGGCTTAACTGTCCTCTGATTTCACCAAAATTCGGGGGTTGGAAGCGAGAGCTTTTTGAAGGACGGCAATTTTCAGAGCCCTTTTTATTGCAAAGCTAGGTAAAGCACCTCTCGAAATAATTATTCAAATGTGGCATATGTTTTGCTGCGAATTTTCAGTAGAACTCTTTCCAGTGATTTCCAAAATAAATGAGACTTTGCATAGTACTTTTTCCATATTTAACATTGCCTTCCCGACGTTGCAGCCAAGGCTTCCTTTTAAAGGCATGTGCATCAGATTATGCAATCGTAGTATTCCGGATACTCAGAGCAATTAAAATAAATCAGGCTAGGTATAATGAAGATGAGCCAAAGCATCTGTTTCTCAAGAGGATTTAAAAAAAAAACCCCCCCCCACCACCAACTCTGTCATCCCCAGAGGCTCGGATCCGTGGTGGTTAGACCTCAGAGATTCTGGTACTTTGGAAATGTGCCCAAGGCTCGCTTGGGTAAGAAAAGGAGGAGCTGGAAAGCAGGAGAAGAAAGACTCCCTGGTATGGCAGATATCCACGCTCCCTGGAAACGGTGGCCGTGTGTTTGGCAGAGGTGGACTTGCAGATCAATTCCGTTTTCCCTTCTAGTATTTTAGTTTGAAGGGTGTACCTGAATTGTGAGAGGAGCGATGGTTGCTGCGTCCTCTCCAGTGTTTACCAGACAAGTTGTGTTTGTGATCTGAAGTTATTTCAGCCTGACTGTAGGGCTGGTTCAGCAGGGGGTGCAGAAATGGCTGTTCCTCCCTGACGCCAGCGCCAGGGACCACAGAGACCCAGGACAGAGGAGCACTGGCTTATTGAGCCAGTTGTCCTGCGAGGCAAGAAGCAGCCTTCGGGCTGCAGAACTGAGGTACCAGGAGCTATTTTTGCTTTGTTTTTCCTCTTGATGCCAGATGCCAAAAGCCAGATGGCAAAAAGGTAAAATTCAGGAGGTGGCAAGTTGTGGGACAGTCCCCAGCAAGTTGATTGCTGAGCTGCCTCGAGTATGTACTTAGGTAGGGACGACTTGAAGACTCCTTAGCCAAAGGTTGAATATCACTAAACTGTGCTAGATGATTGGCTCGTCAGTTTTGTTGCATTTGTAACTCAGATAAAGGCTAAAGACATGAGAATAAATATGAAGTGACTGCTGTAGCTTGCAGGGAAAAAAATCCACGTGCAAAAGGAAGAGCAAGGTGGCGGTGGTGGTGGTGGACACACCAGCCCTGCATCCTCCAGATTCAAGCTCAGGGCTGTCCAGCAGCCTGGCAGGTACGTGGGGGACTTCAGGAGCCCTTTCCCTGTGTCACTGCATCACATCCTAGTGCTGTCAAAAAAGATCTCGGTAACTGAGAGGTCGAATGCCCTTAGACAAACCAAAGTGGAAAAAATAGAGAAACTCAATCCCCAAACAGGAGAGCAAGAATTGCCATTAAGCATTTAGCCATGGGCAAGGCGTTCGGAGTCAATGAGGAGGTGAAGGCTCCTGCTTTTAAAGGAGAGCAGGGCAGAAGGGGGCAGATTTTGAGTTTGGCCGGTGCATCCCTTGCCTGGGAAAGCCACTTTGGTCTCCCTGGCTTGCTCCCCAGCAGCACTGGCTGCTCCTTCCGAGACAGCTGCTTAGCCTCCTCTGGGGCCACCAAAGGTATAAAACACCCCAAGAATTTTTTCAGGAGAAAAGCCACGATGGCTAAAGCCTGCTAAGTGGAAAGAGGTCAGCTTGTTTACTTAAACCAGTTTAAATCTGGCACACTGAGAATAGCAACTCGCTTTGACCGCTGACTTGGGTAAATAGGGCCTGGCATTCTCACAACGGTATTTCCAGCCCCAGCTATCCCCATCACTCAGGGATATATATACATATGTATATGTTCACTAAAAACTGTCGAGGTAAATCATTTGACAGAAGCTGGACGTGAAAGGGCTGGTGGGTGTGTTTCCTGCAGACCTTTTGGAAACTGAAGCCCGTCTAAAAGCCCTACCAGACGATGTCCTCTTCTGAGCTTTTTGATTAAAAACCAAATAGTTTGGTTGCATTTTGGATGATTTCAGCGGAGAGATTTTGTGAGAAGGTGGTTATTTTTAGCAGATAAATTACCATGTTTTCTGAAATGATAGAGGCGAGGAAGGATAGCCAGGGATAGCTCACTAGACAGTGATGGGGTTTCGGCTTAGAAATGACACTTCGTCCCTTCCGCCTTGAGATGAAACGATCTCTGTGGCCTCGGCTCCCTCTTTCTTTCACAGCCATCCACGCTACCACCACACATAGCACGGCATAATTTTACAAGTAGAAGACTGTGCTCTGAGCCAGTGTACAAATCATACCTGATTGAATATTGCCATTTCAGAGCCGCCATCTAATCACATTTTTCAGGCTGTGTGAGCAAAAATAATGTCGTTATAATTACACACACTGTTTGTGTGTATGTGCACGTGTGCATTATGTATGTATAATGACATTAGGATGATAATATAGCTGTTTCTATTAGCTCTGTGGTATTAATAAGGTATGACAGAAAGTTATTTGATACCATTTGAAATCCCACTTGCGTTTTCATATTGCTCTCAGATGTAATTCAGGGACTTGATTTTTATGAGTTATGGCTCTGATGTCACTTATATTTTTGTCCATAATAGGTCCCACTGGAGAAAAAAATCATCAGACTCAATTAACAGCATCTGAAAAGTGCATCTTGGTTAGCAACTGATCAGGCAGAAACTGCGTGGGCTCTGTTTTAGCTGACCAGTCACCCT
Organism: Chloroceryle amazona; assembly: GCA_027560015.1. NCBI lineage: Eukaryota > Metazoa > Chordata > Aves > Coraciiformes > Cerylidae > Chloroceryle > Chloroceryle amazona. The sequence continues at coordinate 22,225 of JANHFX010022285.1, forward strand.
GTGCCACTGCACAAAACCAGCTTTCCAGGTGGCAGGTAGCAGCCGCCCTCGGCTGACTGTTACTGGGAGAATTAAGCAAATTATTTTGGGGGCTGATGAACCACTGTCTCTTCCCATCCCACGGCTGTCCCTTATTACAGGACTTGTAATGCCCTGCAACCCTCTGAGCACCTTCTTGTTTTCTGCATTTGCAGGTGACCCGTCCCACCACGGTCCCTTTTTTTACTGTTAGATCTCTCGATACTCAGTGAGGATGCTTTTTCTGAACGAAGCCCAGCCCAGGAGCCCTGGAGCAGTGGGGCTCTTGTTCTCGGTATGCTGCTCGCAGTCCTGCAGCGGAGCTTAACAACCTAATGCCAGGACGACAAAAAGAAATGCAAGGTAAATCAAAATAACTCCAAGTGCACGTATGAATTAAAGGCTGGGTTTTGAAAGCTGATCTCGCGTGGAGTTTTATGCTCAGTTAGGTGACAGACTGCGGCTGGTGGATTTTTTGGAGGGAAGTTAAACGCTCTGATTCCTGGTATTTTTAATGCTTCAAGCTGGTGGTTTGAACATCTGATCTAAAGGGCTCCCAAAGCAAGAGACTGATCCCAAAACCTGAATGAATTGGACAGGGGGCCTCCCAGAAACTTCAAAGGGCTTTGCATCCCGCCTCGCATGCCAAGCTGGTCTTGCCCTCGCAGCTCCGCTGTGGCTCAGTCTCCCACCCTGAGTGCACCCCGTAAAACTCCTCTGTGCCTTAAAAGCCTGGAGGAGAAAAGCTCCGAGTAGAAAAATCGGTGAGTGAACCAAAGCACCTCGCCAGCCCCTGCCCAGGCGCAGCCCAGCTCACGGAGTGGGTCAGGCTGGGTTTCCATCCAAACAGAAAACTGAGCTTGAAGACTTCTGTTGCTTCCCGTCGTCCAACTTGCCCAGCCACAGCTATTTTTAATTGTAAGGCATCATGAAAATGAAGCTATTTAATAAATTAACACTTGGAATGCTTTTCAGTTGGACTTTGTTTATTAGGAGCAGTCTATTTTAGCTTCCATGGACTCATTTCCAGCTCCTGCTCTGTCTGATCCCCATCTTATTTCCTTTGTGATCTCCTGATCTTCTGTTGTTATCGTCGCTGTGTTTTATGGTTTTGCATTGCTTTATTGACTCGGCATACTGTAGGCTGCTGCTTTTTTGTTTTGTTTTTGGGGTTTTTTTTGGTCCCTCTGCTGAAAATAACCTTTTATGAGAAGCTTAAGCAAAAGCCTGGAATGTCCAAAGGAAAGCGCAGAAACATTACAACATTTTGCACATTTCTTTTGGCCAGAGAAAGTTACAAAATATTCGTACAGAGAAATTTATCCAGTGCCTGCGGGAAAAAATCCAAGTTTTGATTATATGTGGAATTTCAATTTCTGCTATAAACAGGCTGAGGTTTTAAAATACAAATATGTGCTTTTTGAAGTATAAAGAGTTCTGGAGAGGGGAGAAAGCTCCCATACAGTTGATGTCAGAGCGATGATGAACGCACGAACCCTGGCCGCTGGGAATATGTACAGCTTTGCACTGCCACAGCCTCTGTTGCTATCCCATACAACGTGCTCCCAACAGGAGAAACTTCACCAGATGGTCCTACAGGCCAGCAGCCCTGGCCGAAGAGACACCACGGGCTGGAGCCATGGGGATGGGGGGTAAACCTGTCCTTTCGACTGGGTCGGGCTCCCTTCCCTGATCCCTGGACAGCGAGGAGTGTCAGGGAAGGGACCTGCAGGATGATGAGTGGATGGCCACACACACCTCATCCTCTTCTGACGGCTCCGTGCACCTTTGCTTTGAGTGAAGCAAACGTGCACCTGCAGGAGACCAGACTGCGGGTGGCAGCTGGCTCTCGGGAATTGCCTTTTGCTGGTGTCTAAGGTGTGGAGCTGGGCCACCAGCTCACGCTGGACACCAAACCTTCAAATAGTCAAAGTTCAGGGAGAAGAAAGCTCTCAACTCGGGAGACCTTTTAGACATGAGAGATCTGGGTCTTGAAGAGAACATCAGATCATCCCACCATTTGAATTCTGGCTTTAGGTGTAACCCCTACAGACATAAGCTCAAGTGTGTAATTTAGAGCTGAACTCCCCCGGAATACGGAGGTTGAGGTGGAGCTCCATGCCTGGAGTGGTGGCTTGGGTCGTTGTGCATAACCCGGGTGCTGAGCAGATAAGCAATCCCTCCTGAGAGAACCAAAACTTGCCATTGCTGCTTGTAATGCCATGGCTTGGAGGGACGCTCGCTGCCTGAGGAGCAGGATTGTAGCTGGTGGGAAGCCGGGGGCTCTGCAACTATCAGAGCTACGAGTGGTGCTCTGTGCTGTGGGCAGGAGCTCAGGGCAAGCACCAAAGCTGCCAGCGGTGCCAGGACCTCGGCTGCTGGGGCTGAAGCAGGGGGATTTGGGCACAAATGGAGATGGGAAGTTCTCTTTGCTACTTAATTATAGATTGTGGGAAAGGAGCAGCCCTACCTGCCTGAGATAAAGCGAATGAATAAACAAATAAAAACCTGTCTGTGCCCCTTCTGTGGTAACAATCGGTTGAGGACGGTTTTATCTGTGTGAGAATATAACCCCGACTGAGCATGCCAAGGTCAGTGGAAACGAAGGCAAATTGCTGAAGAACTGTTATTCTGGCTGGGAGTTCACTGGGATTGAACTGGAGCAGCACCCCCCGGTCTGCAGGGACGTAGGGAGCTGTGGGTCTCCCTCGTGTCACTTCCCATACCCACCCAGCCCCTGCAAAAACATCCTCCCCTAGGCTACTGAGCTCCTCAGCACAAAGCATTAGACTTTGGTGGCCAAAAGAGCTGCTCTCAACAGCATTCCTGGGCTCTTCTAGTGGTTTTGCCCATCCAAGATGCAGATGAGCCACTGGTGCTGGGTGAAAGCCCAAGCACAGATCCTTGCTGGCTTCCCACCTGCCCTGTTCTGCATCCCAGCCTCATAGCCCACTGCTCTTGCCCACCTCCCACCGGCCGAAGCCCTGAGAGAGCACAGCAGCTCTTCCACGGTGGGAGCTCCAGCGTCTTCATCTCTGGCACGCCAAGCACCGGAAGCCAGTTCTCGCTCCCCGGCGCTGAGGATGCCCTTCTGCCCCTTCACCGCAGTGTAGGCTGAGAGGCTGCAGGCAGACACTCAGAGCACCTCAGAACGATGTAGAGCAGGAAAGATGAAACCTTTTACAAACTGGAAGGAAGAATTTGGTATTTTCTCCAGAGAAACTGGAATAAAAGCAGCCTGCTACTAGAGAAGCACCCAACAACCTCCAGGAAAGCCGGGAGCTGGGAGCACCGAGGATGTTGGGGCGAAGTCTTTCACCCCAATGGTGCCATTGCAAGAGCTGCCCAAATTCCCGGTCTTGCTCCGTGCCCTCTGCCTGGGGCCGAGCCAGCCTTCGCCCACGCCTTGCGCAGGGTGCGCTCCTTACTCGGTCACCAAAACCCACCCTCGCTCGCAGCTGGCGGCGGGGTGGCCTCTCAGCCCCGTCGAAGTACCTGACGCACTGTGGCAGCCCCGGCTCCACTCGAGCATTTCAGCCACGCGCTCAACGCAAGAATCCTCTTCTCTGACGTGGAAAGCCCATTCCTCACCCCTGGATGTAACCAGAAGCCCAGCGCACC
>JANHFX010022286.1:0-46481 GCA_027560015.1 Chloroceryle amazona
TGTATTGTCTTACACCTTCAAAGAAGTTACAAAGAACAATGTAGTATTATTTGAACTTAGAGCTGTAATACAGTCTGATCTATTCTTTTCCTCTAAGCAAAACTACTGCTGATCATCTTGTGGATAACTACACATGCTATAGATCTTTGCATTAAAATCATTAAGAAGAAAGTTACATGTACAGAAAGACCAGATCCCACACAGGAAATGTGTGGCACTCAGGAAGACCCTGGAAAGTAAACTCATAACACCAATTTTTATTTATCACGATTTGTCTCAGGGAACAAATAATTTTTATGTCTCAAAGTCTTGAGAAAGTCATTCCTTTTTACTGAACACCCCGGGGCCACCCACAACCACAAGTTACTGCTGAAACTTCTGCACTCTTTATTTTCCCCAACGCTAAAAATGCATTAACCAAATAGAAAACCTGATACATTAGGAATGTCTTCCTATAATCTATCCACACGAACTGCTCTTGATGAAACTTGAAAATTCTATTGCAAACACCACTACAAATATGCATAATTTTGCAGTTCTCCTAAGAAACTATGCAGTTCACCCTGTGGCCTTCCAAAACAAATTATAGGCAAACATAACATGCGTGCGTAAGGAAGCGGAGAACCCGAGGGCACAAATAACAAAACTGAGATTCACCTCCACTCTTCTCTTCCAGTTCCTCACCGCAACAAGTTGGGACTCTTCCAGAAGAGAGACTGAAAGCAGCAGAACATTCCCCCCAATACCTAACCAACTAAAATTACTCCAGAAGCGAGCACACCTTGAACAAAGGAGTCAACTCTTTCACCTCTCCAAACGCTCCTAAGGATGATAATTCTGAAGGAGGAAAGGCAGGGAGAGATCTGCAGCTTCTGAGGGCAGTGACAACAATGCCACCTCCCATAAAGAGGTCACAACCAAGGTAACTCTAAGTTTCCTCCACAAGGACTCTATCTAAAAACATTTAGTGAAAACAAAGTCTGCAAGTTTCTACTCAAAAGACAACTAATGAAAGGACCACCAACTGTTGAAAAGCTTCAACATCATGTCAGGAATTATTTATTTAGTACCTTGGACTCAACTGAAAGCATCTGTCAATCTCTGAGCAGCCTTCATCCATCATTATGGGAGATCCCATCTCTCTACAGCTGAAAGTTTTAACTGTGTGTTCTTGCTCTGTCTTTGCTTCAGAGTTCCTGCTGCCTAGCCTTCAAAACTGTAAATACCAAAGAGAGAAGCTGGCAGCCATAATGGAGTATCAGTCTTAAAAGCCAATGCTAGAGATCAGGACTATGAACTGCATACAGAATTTGGGGTGGAAGTTCACTTTATCCTAACAGGCCTTTGTAATCTGCTGGAAAAAATTGGAGATATCTCCTACAAGATTAAAAATCAAAATTAGTACCTGTTATTTTCTGTTATTTTTGCAGAATACCACAGAAAATAGATGGGATATGGAATTTCATCTTAGGGATATGAAGTTTAATAAAAAAACAAAACAAAACAAAACACCAAAAAGACCAAACACAAACAACAACAAAACCACAACCCAAACAAAATCCACAACATTAAATATGTCTACTGATCAAAGAAGAGGGGAATTCAAAACTTCAGCCCTTCCTTTAAAACATAAAAAAAAAGCCAAATCAAACATACCCTACCCCCCTAAAAAAAAAACCAAACCAAAACCAAACCAAACAAAGAACAAAACAGAACCCCACAAACAAAACCAAATCAACCAAAAAGAAACCAGCCACACAAAACAACGCAAACCATCCAGGTTCTGAAGTTTCCTCCCAAAAGGATATATATATTTTAATCCATCCTGCCTGCTCTAAAATGATATGAAACTCTTAATTCTGAAAAAGACTAGGAAAAAAAATGCATCTCTACTCCATATGAAAGCTAATCACTGCTCTTGGTGCAGTACTGAGGCTGGTGCTCTGGTAGCTGATCCTGAGGTCCAAAGAGGCTCATGATTTATATTTATTTTTATTCCCTAAGGGCAGGAACAGACACCACAATAACATCAAATTAAATGGCCTGAACAACAAGAAACATCTGAATACTAAGTGCAAGAGGAGATACAGTCAAGACAAAAGATGCAATTCTGTCACATCAGTGAAAGCACCAGGACTTTCTGCTGGATTACAAAGGTTCTATCAGACACAAAAGTTTAAAGGACCCTAGCCCAGAATCAAACCAAACACTTCAGAAGTGTATAGGTATTTTCTGGTTCTTCATCATCTGTTGATATACACTGGAGACAGGTGCTGTACAAAGGCTGACCTCGAACAACACCATATACAGAGCTACAGTCAAGTGACTACTGCTTCTACCCAACAGAAGGTAGCCAAAGATCAAAAATAATCCCAACCACCAAACACATAAAACCAAAATAAAGAGAGAGATGCAAGGAAGCAAAAAACCTCTAAGTTCAATAGTAGAGGCCACAATTACATACAGAAACGTATGAGTCTAGGATCAAAGTCAAATCGTAGTGGGGGGTGTGTGTAAAGAGAAACACCACAGAAACCTAGACCTGTGATGTAGTTTGTAGATAGATACATTTATTGAGCTTCAGCTCAACAAGAAAAGCTCCTTAGTTATTTCTGTGCCTTAATTTCTAGAGAATTAGTTCTTGCTTAGGCACAAAATACTGCCCGAGAGAAACATGATTAATTAAGTTGTGTATGAAAACTGATCAAAGGTTTGGGGATTTTGTTTTTAATTTGGGAGGGTAGCTGGAAAAAACTTTTTATGATGTGCTATTGCCAGGGTCCTTAGCCAAAAGTCCCCATGAACAAAGATGCCATTACCTAAATGGTATTAATAGGAGAAACCCAGGGCATTGCCACCAAAAAGAATGTAAAAGAAATACATTAAAAAAAAAAAGTGAGGAGATAACATATCTTATAAAAAGCTAGAGCTGGTAATGCTCCTGTAATATACACTACTTGTTTATCCTGATTTTAAGCAGTTTCAATCTTCTTGAACTACTGCAATTTGTGTAATTTATTCCATGAGTAAATGGAAGAAATAAAGAATATCAAATATTCAAGCTTTTCACAAGCCAAATGTCCTTTTTTTTTTTTTAAGAGAAGGGAATAACCTTTTAAAGGAGATTATAAACACAATATGGCCATTTTCATATGGCTGTCCATAGCAATTACATGGAAGAAAATGGTACTTAAATGAACTACCAGAATTTAAAGCACTTTTTCTCCTCATTTCCTCCCTATAATAATACTTTAATACAGAAAGTGTTGTACTTCATTATAAATCTTTGTCTTCAGGGAAACAGCCTTTATTTTGGCAACACCGCACATACAGTCCAAGAAATGCACAACAGAAGCCACACTAACATGTATAAAAAACATATTTTTCTTCTTTTCCTGCATTTTTTTCGTACTGCTATTTCATTGATTTGCTTACTGAATTTTGTAAGATTAAGAATACTTGTGGTTAGGGGAGTCCAACACTGTCTACTGCAATGAAATACTGGAATAATAATAATTTCTATTAAAGAACAACAACAAAAAAAAAAGACAGAAACCTTCAGCAAGATAAACAATGGTCATTTAAAAAAAACAGAAGGGGACAGGCTCTTTTAACATTCTACTGACATTTGTCAATCTTTCAAGATGTGAAAGATTTATTAAGTAATAACTTTTTTTTAAAAAAAAAAAAAAAAAAAAAGACATTTAGCAGTGGAGCATAAAGCCTCCCTTGAGCTAGTTCATGGAACTAATGACTCCAGGCAAAAGAGTCTACCATCAGTTGAGGAATGCAGTAATTTGATTATTCACTTGACAACCCCTAATGGTATGACTCCCAACTTTTCTCAGCCAATTTTTGAAAAGTAAGATGTTATAGCTTAGAACTTTAACAGTCGGTGCCAAGTTTAGAACATGAAGCCCAAAATCCCCCATGTAAAAAACGTGATGAATTTCTGTCAAATACCAGAAGTTAACCCAACTCTTGGAATCCAGTTGCAGTTCTCACACACCTCCAATTCCTTTCTTGTGAGCTTCCACCAGGAAGTACCTGGCAAAATAAGATTGTCTACATAGAGGTTGATGGATAAACTAGGAGTATGTAGTAGATCACCAAAACAGCACCAAATTAATGAGCAATATATTTTGTCAGCTAAGAGAGGTTTTTTTTCCAGTGACTACAGGCAAGAACAACAGGTTCCACCAACAGCTTTATTTTCAAGATAGAAAATGCTTAAAACATCATAGTTGACCCACATGGAATCTAAAAAGTACTTTTAAAATCCTAGGTTAAAAATTCTTTTGCTGCATTGAAGTTACACATATGCAATGAGATAGACCTTGTAATTATGGGGAATTTATACTGTAACAATTTTTGAAGTTTCAAAGAGAAAAGTCACATTTGGATAAGTGAAAAGAATGAGCAGAATAAGAGCGCTAAGTGAAAATTTGGACAAAAGCCACAGTTTTGGAAGGTACGGACCCAACAGCGTAAAAACTCAAGTAGAAACCAATCAGCATTTGATAAGCCAAGTGAAAAGTAAAACAAATGAGTTACGAACTGTAGTATTTATATTCCAGTCTTCCTAACAGACCAAAGGAAAAATGCTTAAAAGAAGAAATTTAAACTAAGAGACCTTTCATGGATTTTTATGGGGAGATTTTTCCCAGAAAGAGCTTTTGCAGTACCATAAACCACCAGGAGACACTCCTTCTACAGCACAAGGTGTTATACTGTACCAGCTATGAAGGGCCTTGAAAGAACCCCTGGTTTATTTTCTTGAAGCTGCAACAGTTCTAATGTAATTCATATATTTTAACTGTTAAAATATTAAATATCCAAGTCAAAGATATTTACAATGGACGCCTTAAAAAAAAGCCCAGTCCTTGGAGCTTAAGTCTCTAAATGTCTCAACAAAGGGCTGGGTGATCAGGTACACACTTAAAAAAAGGCAGAAAACCACCTATCATTTGTTACAGCAAAAGAAGACAACAAAGCACAACAGGAGAGTTCCTCAGATGTCCACTAGACCCAAAAATCCATGCAGGTACATACACACTTTCTCTGGTTTAACAAAAGAATTGTATTATTTCTCTCATATATTTTTAGATTTCCAACATAGCTTTCTGAAAGATACAGCAAGATGAACACACCACATTAGCTAGGATTGATGGTGTTTGAATTCTGTGATAAAACAAGCAACAGACTGCTCATTCCCTCAGAGGAAGACCATTTCTTCCCTCTAACCATCAACATCTTTCATATTCACAGCTTTGATAAGATCAATGGTTACAACTAAATTAATAGAAAGTTGACTTTTAGTCTGAAATCCTTTAAATACTCTCAGCTCTTTATACATTAGCATAGTCTATGGTCTTTGGAAATACTATCAATGTGGAATAACCTGCATCTTCATATCTGCAAGGCAGAAGTATCCCTGGTATGCTGTTATTAGCAACCATTCGATTAAAATTAAGTTCAAAGGTTCAGTATTTGAAGAAAATTCACAGTGTAAGTCATCGATGCCTCTACTGAAAAGTACTTTCTAAATTACAATATGGATTTGGGGTGTTTGAAAATGCTAGCAAAAAAATACTTGAATCAGAAGAATAATAAGTAGAACATGGCAACAAAACTAGGACAAGAGAGACAGTCATGTTTAAGTTTCTAGTCAGAGAACTTCACATCTTCATTATAAAGATGTTCTTTGCTATTAAATTTCCTTCAGATTTCACATGTCAATGTAGGGCACAGAGTTAATCTTTGATTACACCCTAACAAGCCTCCTGGACAGGATTCCCCTCATTCAGGAGGTCTCATGCCATCCCCAACACAGACAGCACACCCAGCATGTGTGATCTTTTCAGCTGCTGAACAGCAATGACAGGTGATTAGTGTATTCTTATTTGCTTAAACCCACTCTCTACCCCTCAGGGCCCCTCAATAAATTTATCAGAAGCTTAACACGAATACTTACCTGAAAGGACTTTGAGAATCACAAGTCCTAAACTCTGACCCCAGCAATCTCCTGTAACCACCAGTAACTTGTTCCACTTCAGGGACAAAGTTTAAAAGGTAGTTTGTGCCTAGTGATTTAGCATGTCTAGCAGTATGGCTCTAAACATACTCTCCTCAGTACAAAATGTAATGTTTATATACTTCCTAATACAAACCACAGTTATTCATTTCATGAGATCAGTTTATCTCATTAATATTTTTTCCCCTTCACTGTCCTGGGTGATGTTTCACCGCAAACTTCCACTCAGAAAGTCAACAGACCCCAGTTTCAAACACCTCTTCTTGACCATAACTTACCTGTAAAGCCCAAGAGGTGTTCTGGGAAAGGTACCTATTTCATCAAACTCTCAATGCAGCCTCTTTACATCAACAGATCTTACAAACACTTCATAAGAAAATCCTGTATCATTTGTCCCACTTCAGCAGAGCACAGAGCAGTGATGGGCTCAGTATCCACCAATGCAGCAGAACTGGATTTCTCAGGTCCCATTCAAACTAATAAAGGGGAAAAAAAAGTTACTTGATGGTAAAAAAAAAAAAAGGCAGTCTGAACTTCAGCTATCTGGGACACTTCATAAAGTAATGAACATTGATCAATGGTGGACATTCTTCCCAGTTAGAAGGGCCATTTGCTTTATTCAGATAAGCAGCAGTATTCTTGGTGTGATGTTCTGAACTCCCCCCTAAGTGCAGGTCTCAGTAATGGAGTAATCAGCTAATCACTGACTTGCCATCTGCTCCCAAAAGCCAGAAGGAGAAAATCATCAGGAAACACAGTTAATAAGCTAAATAATTATGTGAGAAAGTCTTGGGTCATGCAACCAAGGAAGATCAGTAGTACTGACCTGAATCCAGACACTAGGCTGGAAGGAAACTCTCAGCTATGTTTGTTTGACTAAACTTGAGTCTACCAAGATACAAATCAGCAAGGGCATGATCAACTCGTTTTTCTGAACCAAAGCCTCTGTCTGATGCTGCCAGCACATTGCAGTTTTAGTAGTTAACCTTCTTCCCTTTTGTATTTTGCTGAAGTGCACTTGTTGCTCATGAAATTGCAGCACGCACACATCCAAACAACTAACAAAAAAGTCTCCCACACACAGAGAGACTTAAAAATTAGTGGTTACAGTAAAAAAAACACAACAAACCCCAGAGTCATTCATATTAGAACTGAGCCTTTAGGGAAAGTAAGTGTTAACTGTGAAACTTATTTCTAATTACAAAGGCCACAGCTACTGCTGTAAAGCAGAGTTTGCTCACAGCACTTCCAGAACTAAGCATTTGTGTTTTGCTGCTGTTACTTAGTTTCACACTACTAATTTTTTCACTAGCTTATTCCAATGGTAACATTACTGTAGTGATTCCATTGCCCAGTTCTGCTTTGGATTCAATTACAAGCTTCAGCTGTTACTTTGATGGACTCATTTGTGTTAACTGGTAGCATAACCGTAAAATAAAAAAAGGACTTATTTTTCTTGAACCAACGTTCCCAAACATACAAAAGATCAGAAGTAATCGCAATTTGTAAATCTGTAAGCTGCTTGGGCCTGCCACCAAATGCTAATTATTCATAATACCTCCAGACTCCAAGCTTGTAACATTCTGGATACAATACACAGCAAAACCAGAGAAAAGCTTATACATTGAAAAAGAACATCAAAGAGCTGCGAGGCAAACCCTCGCTCAGCTCACTGGAATGTCATAAAAGGTACAACAGAAGTAAATACTTCTCCAAGTCTATAAAACTATTGGTGGTTTTATGCAGCTAGAAGATTATTAAAAAAAAAAAACAACAACCAAACGAACCAAAACTAAACCCAAACCTACATAAGTAAATAAAACAACCAAAACAAAACCCCACACAATACATTTTGTTGTCCATGCCACTGGCAATTCAGACTATTGGAAGGGGTGAACATAATTCGACTCAGGACAGCCAATGAGTACCTAAAGAGGCCTTGGAAAGATGGGTCAGTCCCAGATCTGACTAGAAAAGCAGAATTTCTGAAGGTTAACATAGAAACCATCCAAGTCCAAAGAATGATGTAGTCACAGAGGAGATACCTTAATTAATCTATAGTTCAATTCTGCTAGAGAATTATCCTGTGGTGCTCTACAACTTCTTTTCCTGCCAGCACATTGGCAAGGGAAAAGTGCTCTATTAGATCACCCTAAATTTATATCCTTTAGTGAGTACAGTGGCTAACAAACAGCTTGAGAATGTGTGATCTGCCAACTCATTTTACAGTCCTGAGAAACACCCTGTTGTTGAACGTTACATATTGCTCCACAGACACGTGCATTAAGTTTTATTAAAGCCTCCAACTTTATGCACCCGTAAAGTTACTGTACTTGACTTTGGCAAGAATGATCCTTACAATAAATGCAAAAGGAGGCAGACCAGAATAAATCCTTAAGAGACTTCTCTTAAATCTCCAATATTTGTGCAAAAAGGAAGAAATTCAATACCAGCAGCAGTGAAAGAGGGAATTCTCTTTGGAAATATTTCGAAGGGTCTTGAGGTACCAATAACTATGACAGGACTTCTAGGAGAAAGTGTGCTGACACCCTTGTGTTGTTTTACACAAAACTCCACAACGGATTATATCGCTATAATTCCAAATACAAGTTATTGATCACTTTTTCGTGTTTGATGACTTTTCATCTTCAGAAGGAAAAGGGAAAAAAAAAAGTAAGAATTTGAAGGAGTCATGGATTAATTTTTTTGTAATATCTAGACATAGACTTGGCCCACTGTCATCTCAGTGGCAAGGCATAGAAGAAAATAAGGACTTCAGATTCATCCATACCATAATCAAACATTTCACAAGTATCTTTAGCATTATGAAGAGGCCAAATCAGACTGGCATACAATTGCAGTTAGAAACTTTTGCTGAGTATTTCCATTATCTTTTATATGAAGCAAGTCCAGAAGATAAGAGACTATTGAACAGCAGCACAGATCCATGGTTTGACCTAGCAAGGTAAAAATCAATCTTAACTTTTTCTTGTAAATATGTCCAATTACATTAGCTCAAACAAAACCCTTCGGTGGAATATTGCAGAAAAATACTTTGCCAAAATAAGGTGATTTCCTCACTGTTTAAACATCCTTAATATTCTAACAATGCACCAAGAGACAGACCCTGGAAGGGGATGACAAATGTACTTTACACATACCACCTCTGCATTGCTCAGAGCCAGGCCACAGAGGAAGTCCTTCTAGACTTTCATCAGTCTCCCTGGAAGACTGGTAAGGAGACACAGTAGATATAGATTAATTCCTTCTCTGAAACTATTAGCTATTTTAGATGGTCCAAATTTCCTTATATCAAATATGTGCTCATCATCTCAACTGAGCTCAAACTCTGAAAACAACTCAGCTTTAAAGCTGGAGTACAGGACTTCTAAAGGTGCTCCGTGTCCAGCTGGAAAAAGCTGCACTGGAGGCAGAGGAGCGTTCTCCATTGTAACTGCTATCACATTGGAAGTGTGCTGCTATCAAATGCCAAGCTTATCTCCTTGTGTTCAGGAGCCCCCATATGTCTAGAAGCCATATCTTCAGCACAAAGGCTTATTTGGAAGCTTAAATTTAGGTGTTGAAAAGTTACTAAGTTTACCTTTAGCAATGATGGCTTATTTGGTCTTTATTCTGAGGAAAGCTCTCTTTAAATTTTGATTTAGAAGCTCAATACAAATAATTGCTCTTTGTTAAGAAGTTCCAGTAACTGCCAACTCTCTTTCGCATGCTGATGCAAAAAACGTCTTCCAATACGGCTTCCTTCTCAACTTCCTTGTCTTTTGATGTGTCTTGGACAGTCATTCACCGCACTGACAACTGATGACCACAGGGCCAAACACACATAAAACTGCTTGAAGCCCTCAACACATTTGGTAGCAGTTGTCTACTGGCTTCAATGCGGATGCCAAAAAAACCACATACATTGAGAAAGAAAATTAGCTGGCTTTGAAATTCCTTCTTTGCTTCATAGCACAACATGTTCAGGATCTCGTGCTATCACCAGAATTGCTGGTGTGTTAATGGTTGTTCCCACCAAGTCCTGCCTCTGTCCCAGCTGAGACAGAAACAAGAGCTTTACCAGAGGACAGTGGATGGTCCCAGGCAAAGGGTGATGCTCGGTATTCTGCTAGCAAAGCAACAGCCCAAACTAGCTTTGAAGCTTCCACAACAGGAATGGAGGGGGGAAAAAAGAGGAGGAAAACAAAAACACAAAAAAAAGCCACCATATGAAGAATAACCCAAAACAGTACAGTTCTGAAATAGGATACAAATGCTGGCCTATTGGTGTAACAGAGTTATGCCCACGCTGCCAAATTAAATCAAGGTTACATGCACGCAGCAAGGGCAGATATCCAATTCAATCTTAAATTTTCTTAGGGGAGACAATTAAAGGAGCATTTGCTTTTAGCTTACCTATTTAGTGCTATAAAAATCTGCCCTCTGCTTTCCATCCCAACAAATTCTGGCTGAATCAAGTACAAAAAAAGGTGTCTTGGGCAGAGCTAAAAGGCAAATGAAGTCTCCTTCCCCAAAAGGCATGGCCACAGCACCTAACGGGCCTCACACGAGTTGAGCTAATACTGTGGCTTGTGAAAACCAAAAGCGTCCAGGGTACCAGAATAATTACTGACATTAAAAGGCAAGGAGAAGGTCAGTAAAATGGATGAGCTGTAGGAAGCTGAAGAGATCCAGAGGTACTTTGAAGTCCTCCAGGGCTCTGACATAAGCAAGTTAGTATGGCTGATCAGATAAGCTATCTGACCTGCTCAGAAATGGATTCAACTCAACACACACACTGGGCAACAGACAGAATCACATTCACTGTAGCTGGATTTTCAAGCAGGAATAAGCAAGGCTGAACTTGGACTCCCTCCCTTTTTTTCCAAAATGTCTGGTTAAAAATTTTCAAGATTATCTTGTACAATGTACTCAGACAAGCTCTCAAAACAACTCCATTGCAGTCTGTAACAGAACAATGCAAGTTAGGTTGGTTTTTTTCCCCTCAACCCCAAATCTAAAAGGTATGCTTTTAGGATGATATTTTACAATTTAAAATTCCTTCTAGTCTCTTTCCTGCAGCTTTGAGACCACCAGTCAGTTTAATGAAGTTCCATTAAAACTGCCCTATTTCATGGTGGCAAGTGACTACCATCACTCCCAGCAGAGCTAAACGAGATGCTCTTCAGGGTTGTCATTGTCTCTTTTGTGTGTTTAAACAATTCTGGATAGAACAGCAAAAAAGGAGCCACTTCTCAGAAGACAACTCTGCTTCTAGGCAAGTGGCACAATTTCAAACACTTTCCAACATCTCAGTTATTTTTCCTTAAGTGAAATACTTATCCTCATTCTTCAGTGAAAGGTAACCTTTCAGTTATGAGTAATCACCCTCTGTTAGGGGAGGCATCATCACTCACACAGTGCTGACTCTCGACTGTGGTAACATGATGGACCCCCAGCGGACAGACATTTTGGCCCTACCACCAGGCCAGCACATGCAAGCCAGGCTGACATTCTGTTTCACCCTCCGTTACCTTATTCCCCTTCCCATCCCCTTTTTCTTTTTTTTGAAGCTCAAGAAATGAACTCAGGTCACATTTACTGCTGGGTACCCTGAAGCCAGATCATACATAAGAACAGTTACCCTGGGGCAAATGATGCACACAAAGTTCAAATTTCCCCCCATTCAGTAATGTATTTCTCACTACCTATCACTGCTTTGCTATTTAGTAGTCCCAATTTTAACCCGCAAAAATGTTTAGAACCTTAAATTCACCAAGCAGTCTAAATTTCCACAGTCTAATTTTTCTACCAAAGAAGGAAGACAGAATCAGCTGCATTGACTGTAACACAGTTCAGACGCACAAATAATACTCTTTTGGCAGGTACTTGTGTCCTTTCAATCAGTGATGTTACTCCCCTTCATTCCATATTCTGGCTCAGTCTCACACTAATCTGTTTTATGAACCTCATTCACTTCTCTTACAGGAAGTTCCCTTTCAGTGCCTCATCAAAGCAAAGAAGAGCTATTTAAATACTCCTGCATCCCATCCTCTGACAAGTTTTCTGATCGTTGCATTACATTTTTTTCCTGTATATCATTTTGTGTCTGTGCACCAGCAATGGCAGAATCAAGCTTCAATTCAAACACCATTTTGAAGTAGCTGCTGATAGTCCAGCACACAGCCCTTAGTCATCTGCAAAGCTAAACAGCTTCCATCAAACTGTGGTTAGTGTCAGTGTCATGTTTTGCTCCTCACATCGATATTACTTTACACAGACATATTACTTTTTTTTTTTCTGAAAACAAGAAGAGAACGACTCTTCTTCCATTGGTTAACTTTCCATAACCATTGCTATTCCAACTACAGTATGATTATAAATGCATTTTAGACAAGAAGATTATAATTGAGCTTACATCACTTAATTTTTTCTTTTTATATACAGAACTTTGGTGTGGTTCTTTGCTCTGAAAATTACAGATTGGCTTGGACTTCAAACTGAGGACAAGCATATATTTCAATAGGAGATTTTATTAAAAAATAATTTAAAAAAGCATTTAATTATAAAATAGCTTCAATCATTGACACTTTAGTCAGTTTTTGGTTCACCATATATGAATTACCTTATACAGGCAGGATATATATATATAGTGTAATTGCACACAAGGAAACACACTTCTAAGTTCTTCCTTGCAGCAAAACCAACACACTCAGAACAGTGACTTCAGCTCAATTCTTTAACAAAGAAGAACTGACAGAAGAAACAAAGAAGGACCACAGGACTACAAGGAGAATTCAAGTTGTCTGTAGCTGGAGCCCTTAGAGAAAGCATCAAAACCCAGGATTTATCCACCATCAGTAAAAACTACAGGAATGTCCCTGTAGATAAGTAGGAAGTATCAGTAGCATATGCAATTCTACTTTGCATACAGGCACTTAAAAACCTATCAAAACAAGCCATATTCAGCACAGATGTAAGGGTGAATACTGTTGCTAGTTATTACACTGCTTTATAAATATGTAACTATGCTAAAACACTTATAGTAAGGTTTTCATAAATGGTGCTATTTGAAGTTCATAGAACGGTAGGAGTTGGAAGGGACCTCTGGAGATCATAGAGTCCAACCCACCTGCCAGCACAGGATCACCCAGGCCACACAGGAACAGATCCAGGTGGGTCTTGAAAGTCTCCTAAGAAGGAGACTCCACAACCTCCCTGGGCAGCCTGTTCCAGGCTCTGTCACTCACACAGTAAAGGTGGTTTTCCTCCTGTTCAGGTGGAACCTCCTGGGTTTCACCTTGCTACCATTACCCCTTGTCCTATCACAGGGCACCACTGGAAAGAGACTGGGCCCTTATACCTGTCACCCACCCACCCTTCAGATATTTGTAAGCATTAACACGGTCCACTCTCGGTCTTCTCTTTTCCAGGCTAAACAGTCCCAGGGCTCTCAGCCTTTCCTCATGACAGAGATGTTCCAGTCCATCATCCTCATAGCTCTCCGCTGGACTCTCTCTAGTATTACCCTGTCCCTCTTGAACTGGGGAGACCAGAACTGAACATGCTACTCCAGATGTGGTCTCACTAGGGCAGAGTAGAGGGGGAGGAGAACCTCCCTCCACCTGCTGGCCTCACTCTTCTCTATGCCCCCCAGGATACCATTGGCCTTCCTGGCCACAAGGGCACACTGCTGTTCCATGGAGAACTTATGGTCCACTGGGATGCCAAGGTCCCTCTCCATGGGGCTGCTTTCCAGTGGGTCTATCCCTGGTCTGCACCAGTATATGGTGCTGTTGAACTGATACAGTGAAGTTGAATTAATATTGTGAAGGCAGAAGCCTGCTGAGTTGATTTTTTTTTTTGTAAAGACTGAATACCAGTTTCTAGAGGCATGAAAGAGAAAACAGTGTTAACAGCTATTTGTTAACTTCAAAGTCCTTTGTATGAAATGTTTTCTGCACCCATCCCACAACCCAAGCTGTTAAGATGAACCCTAACTTAAGACACAAAAAGGACCACACCACAAAAAAAGTCCACACATGTAGTATTTGAATTTGCTCTCTGCATGCCTCATAACAATTCATACCAATCTCTCCAGATTGCTCCATTCTGCACAAGGTGGGCAACATCTGGTCCCAGTGCAAAGAAATGTCAAGGTAGTTCTTGTACAAACTCAACTTCTTATAGGTCTTGCCAGTAAGAGCCAACTGTTTAATCCAGATTAGTACCACATATCTGTCGGACACAGCAGATCATTTACAGGCAAACTAGAATTTTTCCTCCAAAAATAAAAACATATCTCATTATACCTTTCCTCTGTGCAAAAGACATTCAAAAATCCATTATATTGAGAGGCAGAAAATGTATAAATATCTTCTCCTACTCCTCACTAGAATCTGCCTTCACCACAAATGTGACAATATTAAGCTACGACAGACGAGACCAGCTTCCCAACTAATCTCACATATTTAGCCTGGGACAACTTCATCCATCCAGAACATGAAAATCATTTGTACTTAGGGGGAGAACCCCCTTCTAGCAGGTAAGATTCTGTGTTATTTTACAGTTTTCAGATTCTAGAGTTGTATGATGCCTCCAGCACTGTCCCAGGGCCAACATCAGCATGGGAGAAAATATGCACTGGCTGAGTAAAGAGGACAGAGATGGGAGCAAAAATGGAGAATTAGACAGAAGGGGGGGAACAAAACCAACACAAACCAAAGCCAAAGAACCCACCTTGAAACACCTTAAAAGTGCACGCATACACATGTTTGAACATGGATGAGAAAAGTTTAATTCTCTGTTTACAGCAGGCAGAAGGAAAGTTCAAGGTTCCTTATCCACCCTCTTGTTCCCCTTTATTTCATCTGCCTGCGCTAATTTGGTTCCCATGCACAGTGGTTTTCTAACAGAAGAGAAAGATGATAAAAACATACAAGATCTAATGAAGATTTAAGCCTATGGAAAAGTATTTTGGCCTTTTAGATTTATGTGCATGTCCCATAAAAAAAATGACTTCTTTTAAAAACTGACCCTGATGTCACAGAACCCCAGATACCTGGCCTTTATTTTCACCTATAGGAAGTGACTTTGTAGGGAAGATAAGTGTTTGAATTAATGAATGGAAAGTGTATTTTAAATACCTGCATATGGGTTCAGTGAAGAAAAGCATTTTCTGGAGCATGGACTTAAGAAATTCTTATCCACTGAACTTGAAGGAACTAAAATATGTGTAAGTGGTTCTTTGAATGTCAGCCAAGACCTGAAAATCACTTGAGAGGGGAAAAATAAAATGAGGCTTCACTCTGCACATGAAATTATAAAATATATATAGCTTTCTTATGTAACATATCTGTTCAGACTCTGGTACATGCTGATATGGTCAGAAATTTGCCTTCCCTATGTAAACAAACACCCGGGAAATATGCTGGACAGCTATAATTAAAAATAAGTGATAATTTTCAGGAAAATTAAAATATATCTCTTGATGAGTAACTTTACTTACACATAGTCAAGCAATTGTGTATAATTTTCCTCTAAAATTCCTCTAAAAACAGAGGAACTTCAGCAACTGAAAATTACTTCTCAGGTGAAACGTGCTTGCTCTGTTTCATCCAGCGGTATCAGTGAGGGAACAATTGCTGGGTTTTCCCATACCAGGAGATAAAGATGGAAAGCAGAAGGTACTCCAGAGCAAAAGGCTTCTTGGGATACGATGGACAGGAAGAAGACCAAATGATACAATCCTCACAAGGTCTTGCCAACAAGCATCACGTCCCAGCTTGTGAAGACTGTGAGGATGCTCTGGACAAGCACCTTCACAGAAGAAAGAAAACCTTAACTGAATTGTTTATTGGCCTATGAAAACTATACAATCAGACTCCAAACACACTTCTGAAAACACTCTGGGTGAGAATGTGTATTTTTAGACAATTTCTCAGTGCATTTTTGTCAAGTTTTTTCTCAATATATTTATACCTTTTAGTATGTTTGCTGTTCCCTGCTGCTCAGAAACGGGGCTGGACACCTGAAAGTACATTCCCACAGAATGTTTACTACTGCCTGGTAAAAGGAACTACATCGTGGTGGCACTGCTGTTCTGAATAAATAGTTCTTAAGGTCTGAAGTAAGAAGATGATCTGTTTTGTCCTTAACTACACAAACCTAGGTAATCAAGAGTAAAAGCCAAAACCTCAAGGTAAAATAAAAATCACTTTCAAATTGGGTCTGTTGAGACTGGCAACAACTATTTGGTTATTGTTTGATAAAAGTCTGCATTTATGGCAACAGTGGTAATTTTCTCCTCCTTTTATAGCAGGTAAAGGGAATTTGATGGAATGCTAATCTTGCACATATGTTGCAAGGCCAAGTCTAAATTTGGATCAACCAATTGAGTAAGAAAGCTGCCCTGAGTCCAAGAAGGAGGTTACCACATTGCTCTAAATTACTTACACTTTTCTACCCATAAATAACTGTCCTTTTACTGATCTCTGTTCCACATGCACAAGAGAAAGAAATGAAACTCAACTTGAAAATATATAATATATCCTATAGTATAAATAAACTCTTCAATTCTGGTTTTTTGTTTGTTTTGGGTATTTTTTGGCAGTTTTGTTTGTTTGTTGTTGTCATCGTTGTTTGCCCTTTTTATTCTGCCCAACAGCTGTAGCCTGCAGATGGGTTTCCCATTCCACAGATCTGTCAGCTAATGTGTGGTCATGAAGATATCTTTCTGCTGAAGCACTTGTGGCTTGTATGCTACTCTACCCAAGTGAACAGTTTAGGACAGTGTCCCAGTTTGGGATAAAAAGGCAGATAACTAAATAGGAGCAAGTTCCAGTCAGCCAGAACAAATCAGGAATCCAGAGAGAAGTAATTAAAAGCCTCAGACCAATCCTGTTCAGTCTGCATAAGTTTCTATGGATCAAACTAGCTCCAAACACAAACATACATATAGATATATGTAGAGATATGTATCTCAATTTGAAGAGGCCAGGCCAGGGGGAAGTCCCTATTTATGTAGAGTTACAGTAAAAGTGGCTCTTCCTCATCAGCTTCATCTATTTTGTTTTCTGACAAGCTACTTATTTTCACTTGCTTCTGGAAAAGAAGCTTGTGGACTGATTCTGTAAAGATAAGTACACCTACATTCTGCACCCATCACATGGCAGCAAATGGGTTACAGAATTTTATTACAATTGGTTTTTAATACAGCAGTTACAGAATGAATCAAAGTCCTCAAGTCAGAGCTGTAACAGGAGAGGTTTGGGTTTGTTTGGCTGTTTGTTCTTGGTTGGGTTGTTTGTTTTATGGGGTATTTTTTTGTGTTTGTTGGTTTGGGGATTTTTTTTTTGTTGGTTTGTTGTTGTTTTTTTGGGGGTGTGGTTTTTGGTTTGATTTTGTTTGTCCTGCCAGACTGCAGGCAGCTGAAAACCTTCTCCAAAATCAGGTCATATAAGACATTTTCAACTGAAGAATGCAATACTTCCAGTGTTATGGGATGTTATTCATCAGGCTGCAGTATACCTTTCCACTT
Organism: Chloroceryle amazona; assembly: GCA_027560015.1. Classification (NCBI taxonomy): domain Eukaryota; kingdom Metazoa; phylum Chordata; class Aves; order Coraciiformes; family Cerylidae; genus Chloroceryle; species Chloroceryle amazona. The sequence goes on from JANHFX010022286.1 coordinate 17,574, forward strand.
TTGTCTTCCAGGATGGGCACAGAATAAGGAACCTAGTTATTTTTAAAAGCCTTCCCAATTTTTCTGAAGATAAAAAAATAAAAAAAATAGCTCCTAATATGCCCTCTCTCCCATCTTACTTTTATTTCCCCCCCTTTGAAAACAAGTGCTTCTAGGTCTTTTGAGGCTCTTTGGCTCCTGTGAGCACACTGGCAAAGCTCCTTCAGAATTGGTCCACCTTGCTCTGTACAGAACCTCGCATTCCTCATGTGATTCCCGACCACGTCTTGACCCTCAAAGCCATATACAAACTTTTATTTCCCCCATGTATTTTTCCATTGAAAAATTCATAACAGAAACCTCAACTTGATAAGAACATCTGAGCTCTTCCTGCACAGCTGGTACTCTGCTGGGCAGCACCTCACTGATTCTGGTGCAATAAAAAAGAATGAAGACAGCCCTTGCTCTCCTGTGATGACAAACATTAACACATAGCTGATGTTTTACTAGCAACAGCCGTGGATATTTCTTTAGTATTTTGTTTTAATTCCACAGCAGTGTGACTTGCTACAGGGGAAGAGAGCAGCACCATAGAGTAGACAGATGATTTGGGAAAAGAAAGCATAGCATAATTGTACTCCTCCTTCCCAACAGTAATAAAATATTAATTTAAACATCTTGCTCTTTTTTCCTTTTTTAAAGCATTCCAAATATAGAAGGTCATTTACAAGAACAAAATTTCTGAAGAATTTTCATGAGATCCCCCACTGCTTTAATTAGGAGAGTTTGAGAAAAAATTACAAAACTTGATACTGTTACTATGGAGTTAACTATCCCTGGAGGACTTCCCACAGACATTTCATTAAATTAGCAGAGCTCATAGTACTATATTTCAAGGGGGTTTGGGAAGCAAACCTACTGTTTGCTACCTGGTTCAGCCATCTTCCCTTGCATTAGCTTACGGAGATTAACTACAGCAAACACGAACCCTAGGAAACCCACCCAAAGGGAGGGCATTCCCTGGGAAAATATTCTGAAATATTACTGCTAATTATTTGAATTACATAGTCAGAGTTCCTCCCATGTTTTTAAACAACTCATTTGCATTCGAGCACTGTTTACCTAACCATTAACTAGGCAAAACTGTATGTTGTGTTGCTTCACAGCAGTCCTTTCTGTATGCAGGAGCAATCTCTTTCTGCCACAATTTCCAGCACTAGAGCTCAACGCTGGAAAGCATGCTCAGATTCAAACCTCACATGCGTCTTTCTCAAAAAGAAATGCAACCTAAGTGATTTTTTTTTATATAAAAAAAAAAAAAATCTTCAACATTTTAGAACTGCCAGGTCGTAGTTTCATAGCAGGTTACTTGAGGCAAAGAAAAGGGATACATTAAGCCCGCTAAAAAAAAATAAATTAAAAATCCTTAAACAGTACTGGAATCGAAATCCAGAATCTCAAGTAGAAGCTTCATATACTACCAAGCTTTTATTTCAATCAATGCAAAGCTAATCTTCAATACCAGACAATAAAAATGAGAAATGCAAACCAAACCTCATTACACTGTCTTAAATTAACAGCTAAAATGGACAAGAAACATTTTAGGAGATTGTGATTTATTGTCAACCCTTCCCACCATTAATTCAAATTTCCACCTAGGTTTTGCGGATTTTTTTGTTGTTTACTTTTCCTACGCAAATGGGGTCACGTTTTAAAACTATAGTGCAACCAGAAGACCTCACTGCAGCATACTGCTAAGGACCTATGCACCAGCCTCACAAGAGAACCTGTCTGGTTTTGCTACTGGAGTGCAAACATCTGAGAAGTCATTTCACCCTGACTGACCCAAAGAACTGTGAGCATCTTCCCACCCTCAACCCTCTTCTACTACATTAGTAAGAGAAATATCAAATGAAGAAGTTAACAACCTAATCCAGTGACAAGTACTACAGCAAATGCCATCAATACTTCTATTCTACTTCTGGTACAGCAGATTTTTAATTTTTTTTTAAATAAAAGCATTTGTGACTAAGCTGAGTATACAACGAAGATAATTCGAAACACAGACTACGGTTGCCTTGTTGCCAGTATCAGATGGTAGCTACATATGTCTTTGCCTACTGTGCATCTCTAATTATCCTGGGAAAATGGTACCGATGCCAATCAACACGGGCTGGCCAGCAGAGAGCTGGTGAAGCCTACGCTTGTAGCAGCAATTCCCTCAAGACCACTTGTGTGCTATCTCCCCACGTGGGAAGCATTTATGAACAGTTTCACTCCACAGAAGGATTTCTGAAATCCATAGCTGATACAAAACCAGTAAAAGAAATTACTGCAGTGACTGAACCAGCTACTGCATAATTTCTCACTTAAAAGGCAGAAAAAAAACCCCAAACAACCTTCATTGAACTTCTACTATTTAGGTCACTGTTTCTAAGAGGAGAAAAATCCCAAGATGATAGATGCCATATAAATTGATCTAAATGATGATGCAAGCAGACCTGAGCAAGGTTTTACTATCACCTAGTTCCATTGTTGTAACTCTGGAAAATGAAATTCATTATTTTTCATTCTCATTCATCTCTGCTGTATCCTGTCTTGCTAAAATCTCTAAGACATCTTCCAAGTGAAAATACATAATTCATCTCCATGTTTATTTTATTAACTTACATGGTTTTATCACAGTATTCCCCAGGCTCAACAAGTATTTTTTTATTTTTTTAATTTCACAAACCATGAGTAATTTCCAGTACATTCTCTACAGACACCAAGGCTGTTCTTCATGTCCAGCACAGTAACTGCTCTCAAATCTTAGCCTGATTACAGACTCATGGGTTAGGTCCTTTATTTCTAACTATGGCTGTGATAAGCCCCTTATAGGGTCTTTTTCCAGTAGTTAAATCATACATTAAGATGAGTAACATGTTTAAGACCAACTATCAGAAGGTGAAAGCAAGTCAGGAAAGCCATGAAAAGCAACTGGGCAAAGCAGAGCAAGTTTTGTGCTTTAAGAGTTTAGTTTTATTTGTTTTAAAAGAATCCCTACACCGTGATGCTGAGAGAAAGGGGTGTGGTAGGAAATTACAATATTCTGAGTTTTATTTTCTTCAGATAACATCCCCAAATCTGGGATTCCTTGTTCTCAGCAATGATGGATGCCCTTTCTTGCTATTTCTAAACTCCAACATTTACAATAAGCACTGTTAAGACACATCTGTGCCAGAGTTAAGACTTATTCCCGCACATCACGTTCCAAAGCTACACATAACCCTAAAATCAAAGTAATTTGTAAGGTGGAACATTCCACTAAAAAGGATTTAAGTCTGGAAATCTGTGAGGCTATCAGGTCAAAACAGAGATCTATCTAGCCAGTCTGCAACAGCAACTAAAAACAGATGGCAAAGACAAGCACATATTAATGTTTTCCCAGAGTTCCCTAAGCCTCAAAAACCTGCAGCCCACGTGCTTTGCACAAGGGGGACAACCTGCAATTAACCACCTCAACGATTTTTCAGTTCAAAGTCACTGAAAAATGGACATGTTTGCTTCCACATGTATGTCAAAGTATGACTTGTTTGTACCTCACCACCTCATGGCAGACCCCCACAGCACATCCGTGTGTGTAACTCCTTTTGCTGTTTGGAATCTTTTAGTTTCATCAGACACCTTCCATGTCCTCTCTGAAAAGAAACTAGTTCTCTACTCACCTTCTCCACGTCACTTATAACATCAGATCTCTAAAACACTCCTTTCCTCCTCACTCCCTTATTTGTTTTTCAGTCTGACAAGTATGGCCTATTTAATTGTGCTGCACAGACACCATTCTGTATCCAGATGATGCGTTTCATCCATCTCTCAATTGCTTCCATTGCTACCCCTACTCTTCTTGTGATTGGAAGGATGATAGCTGTGCAAAGATACGGGAACGCACAGATTTATGTGGTCATACAGTGCTCCCTTCTGTTTCTATTCCTTTTCTAGTAATTTCAAACCCTTGATCTGCTTTTTGACAGCTGCCAAGCTCCAATCTGATATGTTCATAGAATTCCCTATTTTAACACAAAAATCTCACTCCTGAATTATGACAGTTCAGAGCCCAGATTTCATATGAAAATTAGAATTCCTATGTACACCACTCTACATTTATCTATATTGAATCTCATCTGCTTTTTTATTACCCAGCCAATCAATACCCCAAGACCCTTTTACAGCTCTTCACAGTTAGCTCTCATTTTCCTTTCTTCAGTAGTGGTCATCAACATACATAGCAATGCTACCTCCTTCCAAGGCAACAAGGAATAGTAGAACAACACAAGTCTGCTAGTCGCTTCCCTGCGCTTTGAAAGTTAACTCTCTAACCACCTTTTATCAGTTAAATCTTTGTTCTTATTCCCCTTGGTACCTTAACAGGCCTAGCTCATCCCTTCAAAGGCTTCAATAAGTGTAATAGGATCAGCTTCCCGCTACAAGAGTCACATCCATTCTGCCTTATTTTTCTCCATTTCCATGCATCAACTAGTTCTGGTTGCTACTAGTTTCAACCAGCTTGCCTAGTAACAACAGAAGACCTGTTGAGCTTAGTTTCATTCAACACCCTACATTTCTACATTAGAAACCATCTTTGTTTTCTCAGTTGTCCCTTTTTCACACTCCTGTTCCCCTTTTTGACAGCAAGCCCAGCTGCTATGGATTCCGGTCTCTAACTCTCACAAGCAAGTACATTAACGGCCAGTGCAAGAGAAGCTCTGGCAGCAAGATTAGGAATCCCACCCTCTGCATTTCTCTGGGGCAGGTAAAGAGATGCTCCTCTTGTGGCATTCCCCAAGGAGCTCCTCCCTGCAGCAGCTGTAGCATTTTAAGTTCCACAACATTTTTCTGAGACAAAGACACATCTATCCAAGCATCTATCTTGCCATACCCTGGTAAACAATGTTCAAAACTCAACGTTTCCTATTTGAATTTTACAACATCTGTCACATTTTATTCTACTGAAGGAAGTTTTAAACACACCCCACTGTTGGGCAGCACTTCATGCCAAACTACTTGTAGCTCTGCAGGCATTAGCTTTCTACCACTTTTCTTTTTCAGTTACCCTTCACTCCCAAGGCGGTCTAAGCACTCACAGTTTGTGTAATTTTGACAAAACCATCTAAAGCTGATATTCAGGTCTCCTCCATTTCACATATTTTTCCCATTCCCCATTTGCCTATGTAATGTTCCAACCACCGCTTTTTGTTTCTCTGGTCCTGTGCACAACACATGCAGCACTTCAGAGGACATTACTTCAGAGGATGTTACTGAAGTCCCAGTAACACACTGTTGAGGCCCCTCCTCACCACTCTAAGTCCTAAACACCTGACACACACACACAGAAACCACGACCACTGGCTCATCCCCAGACACAAAGGCTGTACAGACACCCAACAAGGTGTAAAATTGGCAGGCAAGTTACCTTGTGGTTCCCAAAAATCCAAGTAGCTATACAGCTGACCATCAAACCCCTGTGCTGCCATCTTCTGTCTTCCTCTTGCCTGGGACCCCTGTCACTGAAGGGGTATTCCTGATGCAAACACACATGCACCCGCCACTTAATAGGAAGGGCCTCTTTACAGGCCTGTTTCTGCCTTCACTGCAGTGATGATCTCTGGCACAGTGCTTTTCCCCTCCTCAGCAGGTCGATGGCTGCTAGCCTAGAGATGAGATTGTCTACTATAAGAGCTGTAGAGCAGAGTTAACAGTGCATGGCAGCAGAAGATTGAAGCTAGGAATCAATTTCCTGCATGTCAAGTTGGTCAGTTATTTTAACTAAAGTTTGCAATTACCATATAAACACCAGAGAGCAACGAACAGACTAAAGACCTTTATACTGTTAATTTCTGTCTATCCAACTATAATTTAAAATTAGCAGTTGTGTCACAAAGATACAGCTGCAGCCATCATTTATCAGCAAGAGAAAAAAGATGGAGGGATTCCTCAAACTGGCAAACCACGAGCTGATCTCGGTACACAAGATATATCTTGGTTTTCTTGCTACAAAGGGCTCCATGCTCAGGTTTGACCCCCATCTGCACACTGCTAAAGCAGATACAACTAACCCATACTGTCTAGTTTTATGAAGATAAGAATTGCTCCCCATAGGGATGAAGGAATTCTTTTGGAGCCCAGGATACACATCTAGAATCCCAGAAGATGCAACTGAGAGTTTCCATAACATTATTTGTGAATTCAAGTCAGGGTATTCATAAATACACTGAAGGAAAATAAGTGATTACAAGCACAAGAAGCACAAAGAAAAGGGGTTTTAAAAATGTATTTGTTGCTACCACTTTAGATAGGTATAAAAAGCCCCTATATGCACACATAGAAGTGTTTGACTCTTAAATATTAACATGCATGTAAAATACAATTCTGATGAAAAAAATCTCTTAAAATTACAAAGGATATTCTAAACACTGAAGTCATGTGAAGTTGTAAGTTATCAGCTGTGGAATTATGTTTTTCCACAACTCTTAACTGCCTGAAGTAAACAAGCTCCAGACCAAACACAGTTGCTATTGGTGGTGCAAAAAGCCATAGTTGTGAAGCTCCTATTGACTGCAGATTATGATGCCTCAACAGAAAGTTACCTCCCTTCAGCACCAGCAAAAAATTACTGGGGAAATGAAATAGCATAAGCAAGAAAAAGAAGTTCTTAGTTTAACTCATATACTGCAGCATAATCCTGTTTGTGTACATATATAGATATGAAAGATATATAGTTATGAAATCATTGCAGGAGTTGATGGTAGCTTTTGAGAAAAGCTTTCTAAAGAGTAAAACTTGAGAGGAAAAGCAAAGTGAGAAGAGATGCTTATCTGCTTATCCTTGGAGGAAAGGGGGGGGGCACGGAGAACAACTGAACTGATCAAACTGCTGGACAGAGTTATGATGTGATGTCCCCAGACCCTCTAGCTTTGCAGAGTTTATTTTATTGTCTCTGCTGATTCCTTCTCTCACACCCACAATACATCATGTCTTTCAATTTGGCAAGCAACTAAATGGTGAAGGCAGATGATTCTCTTTCCATTATGCACCGAAGAGGGTTGGTTTGTTGTGTTTTGGTTGTTTTGATTTTTCTGGGGGGGTTGTTGGATTTTTCTTTTTTGTTGTTGTTGCTGCTTTTTTTGTTTGTTTGCAGTTGTGGGGTTTTGCTGCAGTCAAGTGGCCTCCCACAAAACATTCAAAATACTGCAACACACACAGACAAACATCACCTACCATCTTCTGTATGTGCAAATTAGCACATACAGGCAACTAAACCCTTCAGTATCTCAACACCCAACTAGGTTCTAGGAAGACTTTGCAACCCTTTCATACCACTAAGGTCAAATTAGTCTCCCTGTAATAACATCAGAGGCCAAATGAAGGGAGGGAAGGGAGTTGTGTTTAAGTGCCTAGTCTCCCCAGAAAGCACCACAATCTAGAGCCCTCTGCTTGCACAGTATAGGAATTTCTATAATAATCAAGACTATGTTGAAACTGGATAAACAATTAGGACCAGCTCTTCCCATTCAGCTTGAACCTGCTGGTGAGATCCCAGGCAGTACCTCTAGTTCCTGTACCACATACTTGAAAACAACGGAGACACTGGTCACAGCTCTCTACCTGAATTCGAGCTACATTTTGCACTTCCAACAGCACCTCACCAGATAAAGCTATCCTTAGTTAGGATAGCACTTGTTCATCATTTCCAGAGCATTTACAAATAGACCATAAACCAGCTGAATTATGTACAGATGAAAATTTATTTAAGTCATCCCATCTGTGTTTCAGTTTCATTGCAATGGAAAAGGATGAGAAACATTCCAGCAAGTGCGCTGCACCCCAAGACTACAACAGCAAAGATTGACACATCCAATCACACTGTTACTCCTCTAAGGCACAAAAGAACAGGTACAATTGTTCACATCTGCTGGTGTACATGTTACTTTTCAATGCCTTTTATGGTAAATTTAACTATCGCTATCCCATCTTTATCCCGATTTTGCTTATTGCTGAAATGATGGTGCTGGAGATACGTATTAGCAGGCTCAACCATTTTAACAGGGCTTCCCCCCTTCCATGCCAAAGAGTAATAAGGTGTAGAGAAAGTGTTAGACAGTGGCTTCACCTACAGCCACATTGTATTGCTCTTCTTTCTCCCCCTCCCACTAATTTATACAAACTATTCAAATTAGGGCACAAACTGAAACAGCAATGTGGTATTTCAAGACATGACCAGAACTACATTTCATACAGACTGTTTTCTTAAGAAAATCAAAGTTACCAGCAGTCCAAGCACTACCCAAGTTCTGCTGGGCTGTACATAGGGTGCAACCACCATGCTTGGCAATGCCTTCAGCAGGTGCTCCCTCCAAACAGTGGAGAACAAACCCTGCATATCGGATAACTATCCTGAGTTTTCAGTACCGCTTGCTAACAGCCATCACCACCACCCAGTGCTTCCACATCAAACTGCCTATAATACACCAATGTCCCTCCCATTACAATGACATGGTGAAATTAGGTCTCAAGTTTCAGGCCAACAGCAGTACTGGAAACACTATACACTGGCAGAAAGGAATAGGCTCTGGTCTCTTGATTAAGATAGCTATGACTTATCCTGACCTCAATATCAAGGTCTTCACCTTGGGGAACACACAGAGCTACTCAAACTGACCTTTGCTCTTTCCCCTTACCTCACTTCTGACAGCAGCTACCATGGCCAATCACAATACTCTGCCTTGGAAAGGCTAACAAAAGGTACCAATAACAATGCTTCTCTTTTGGTGAAAGACAGCACATGAAACCCTGGTTGTTCATAAATACATCTTCTCAGGAGGTCACACAGAGATGAGAGAAATAAGTATACTGTCGTCAACATCAAGAGCACAGTGGACAAATATAGATTAATCAGCTGTCCCTGCTCTCTGCTTGTGGCAGACTGTCAAGTCTTCTGAACAAAACTCTCATCTAGATTCGTATCTTAATGCTCCATGCAGAGCATCTGGGTAGACAAGAAAGCCGTGCAACAGGCAGCAGGTCAGGACAAGATGTTTTGCAAACTGTGAAATTCAACTCCCCTGTTAGCTCCTCAGACTGCTCCCCTCTTCTGCTCAGGATCAGCCATTTCAGTTCTCTGGACAGGACCCTCAGACTAAAAGCATATGGCCTTCATGCTAATTAACACTACTTGTCTTTCCATAAGTTCCATGGATCTCTATAACATTCATATCCTAGCAGCATCAGTCCTCAGGTATGCAAATTGAATAGACATCAGTGAGCAACAGCTACTAAAAAAAATATATATATAAACTGCCAGCAGCATGCCAACCATTATACCTAGTGAATCGATCATTTAACAAGAATTATATGCAGGATTCCTTTGCAAAACTGAATGAACTACATTTATTCTGCCTCACTCCACCATAACGTTGCACAGACTCAAATCAAATCTAATCTAAAGAACATTTCCCTGTGAAGGTAAGTACTATTCCCACGATAAACAGCTAAACCACTTCCTATTATTAATGATTTACATAATTCTTAAGAGCAACACTGCACAGTGCCACTTCTCATCACATCATCAAACAGCATATTCCTTACCCTGAAGGCAAAGGACCACTGCTCTTCAAAGACACACTGCTTAACACTAGCACACATTTTCCACTATATGGTAGGAAATTGTCTTTTCTTTTTGGTATTTATGTTTATTTGTTTCCCTACATTTCAGTCCGAGCTGTTCCACAGAGCAAAACAAGATCAAAAAGCGTTTTATTTAAAAGGCCCAATATCTGTTTCATACAGTCCATTACATCAGAACATTGTAGTAATTTCATCTACTTCAGCTCTAGTAAGAAGTGGTTCCACATATTCTCTAAACAGAGAAGCTTATGTTAAAGAAAATAGCTTTCAGATATTTTACAGCACTTTCATCCACAAAGAAATTCTTGAGGTTTATGAAAACACACTGCCACTCATTTGAGAGCATGCCTTCCTCCCCCCTGAATGGGAGGAAACAACCCAAAAAGCCAGGCTAGTGCCACAGTTAGTCCCTCCACAATGTAAAAGCCAGCCAGGTATGTGGACTGATGGCCACAGCTAGAAAAAAAAAACCTAAGTGAAACCACATCTCAAACACCCATGAGTCTGAAGCTTCTGCCCCAGGGTACAGCTGGTGTCATCCCCCCACCCCCCCTTGCACAAACAGATCCCACTAAAACCAGCAGTGTCCCGGACTCTTACAGTACCCACTGACATCTTACCTTGATAGGCAATGTAAAAAACATAAGCTTAGGATCAAAATCAACTGACAGCAAAATACAGAGACCATGCTGACTTGCTCCCTTGAGTAAGAATGTGCCAATAATGTACATTCCAGTATCATTTACATCTAAAATATACAATCCTGCTACTTTCTATTCAACCATGACACTCCATGCAACATAAGCAGGTTCTTTCCACAGCAAATAAAATACTTGCAGTCATCAGCAGATTTGTATCATTAACTGATCTAAGTGCAAGAGAACATAGATTTTTCTGTGGGTCTTGCAACAAAGTAAGCTTTCTTACAGTCTGCTCACTGCAGAGTAATGATTTAGAGACCCACCGTATGCAATTCAGCATATAGTCCAGCTCCTATTTCAGTTGACTTCAACACAATCAGTTCCTTTCGGTCTTTCCATGACATGCCCAGTTTCATTTCTGCAGTTAAGGTGGATATTCCTCTCATGAAGGACACAGAGTAGCAGAAGTCCAAAGACACTCCAGCTTATCTCCTTGCCCTCCTCCAGCCTGAGGTATGGCTTTGCAAGAGCCAGCCTTCACACCGAGAGAAGCTGCAGCTGTATTAGCATCAAAGAGCAAATGCATGCAGCCACAGCTAACCATGACAGTGGGAAAATGCAGTTGCTTTCCAGGATTTGCTCCTGTTTTCCACTTACATCAGCATCAGCCAAACCCCTCAGAGTTACAAGAAGCTAAAAGAGAGAGGAAGGAGTGCTGTATAACACCTCAGAATCAGCTTTTCAATGGTTCAAACAGAGTATATTTCTCACCCTGTGTAATGTCAAAACAGAAGTCCCAACTGAGCTTTATTGAAAATGGATGTGCCTGCATCATTTGCTCTTCTGTAAGAGAAGACAGCTGCTTATGGCCAAGGGCAGGGGAAACACTGTTGCTCCTGTTAACTGATAAGCACATTTTAAACCTTGCTATACAGCCCTGATATAAAAGCCTGCAGCTATCTGATTTAGAACTTGCCTCACAAATACCCAGGAAGCACAGAGTGGGCACAGATTGCTTCCAGGGCAGCTGCTGTCACTTGTTCTTGGTCAGAAGAGCACAGTGGATGGTTGGCCCTTGTCCTGGAAACCTCAGGAACTGACCACCCCCAAGGTACCACCAGGCTACCTGGAAACCCAGGCACAGCAACAACTAGAGAAGTCCAACAGGACAGACATCCTTGCCTTCCCATTGGGCATACCTCGAAAAGTCACTCCAAAATTCATCTGCATCTCTACTGTATTAATTCACTCTACTTTTCCAGACATAGAACTATTTCTCAAAATAGAATAACCAATACCACCATTCTCAAAAGTGCTTATTGATTTCTGCCCAAGCTTAACAAGATAGTTCACTTTCTGAAGCTTCACTTAATTTCTTTGTTACTATAGTACCTTTCCCTGAGCCATAGTCCCTTCTAACTTTCCTTAGTATATCTTTCTCTTAATGATGTAAGAAGGCCAAAGCATTCTGCATCTAGGAAGGCATTCTGGATAAACATGACTTTCCAATTCTTTTGGAAAGGAGCATCCTGAAATACAAATGCAGGGAGATAGCTCACCAACCATAAATCAATGCTAAAAAAAAAAAACAAAACCCAAAAAAAACCAAGCGCAAACAAATAAACAGCAAAAATACAACAAAAAGATCCAAACCAGCATTCTGTTTTAACTGCAGACTATCCAAAGTTGCTTATTTCATATTCAAACAGCAGGAAAAAAAAAAAAGAAAGGAAAGAAATGATCCAAGATTAGAAGTGCAGCCTATCTACATCCCCGGAAATTGACAGAACACTGCCATCTGCCAGCACCCACAACTCAGGGGAGGGGGAATGGGGGAACCCCCTAAAAATTAGTTTATTAAGAAAACAGCAACCAAATAAAACCCAGCCTGTATTTAAACAGTGCCTTTCGGTAATAAACAATGTAAAAATGATTTGACTGACAAATCAAAGCAGACTATGCTTTGATAGTTTCATACTCTGTCTTTACAGAAAGTTTCCTCAAACTCAGTCACCTGGTAAACTAATACATCTGTAGTAAGAATTAAGAGAACAAGGTGGTTCGGAAAGAGGCTAGTGTGGAAAGAGACACTCCAACAGTTTGGAGTTCACGTACAACGAGCAACACAAGAATAATGCCCAGTGGTGACACTGGGAGGCAGAGGGAGCAGTTGATCATCCTTTGGCACAAACATCATAAACCCATTCTACTCCAACTTGTACCTCATAAAACTCAAAGTGCAGTAGCAAAAGGTTTAAGCAGTAGGGAATGAGATTAAAGTTATTTTTTTATATATATTTTTTCCTCTAAAACAATATTTTAGTCACAAGAGACCTAACAGGGTAAAGTTATATCCTGCAAGGATAAATGAATCCAAAATTGCTTTCAAGGAATAAATATTTATCCGAGTTCAGAAAATGCAATATATCAAAAGAGAAGGAAAGCAGCATATTTCATGGCATTTTACCAATGCTTTTACTGATGGTTTATCCTCTTCCATTTTATTCTTCCATTTAGACAGTATTATACACTGTTATTGTTAATTTATAACCTTTTGTCTTCCTAATGCTACACAAATAAAGTGAAGGTGAGAACAAATGCATGATTTTTATTACAACTCCATGGAAATGCTTTCTCCAAAAAGAAAGGGAATGGATCCACATACACACATGGGACAAATTCTGCCTGCCTTATCTCAAAGGGAACAGAGCAGAAAGATGCAACGTAAGGAAAATAACTTAAGGAAAAGCATAATGCTACGGGGAAAAAAGAAAAACAGATAAGTTAACCATGGAACTTAGTTTGTCACTACCTTCATGGATGGAGGAAGAGATTAGAAATATATTCTGAAGAAAAGAAGAGGATTTCTGACGTTTAAAGAATGTTACTGGAAAATCCTCTATGTTCCAATGCCTAAGCATCACTATTTAAAAAGAAAAAAAAAATAAAAATGTTACTGCCTGTGAAGGAGTGTGTCAAGATGAACACAAACATCCTGGAAACCTACATTTCACTCATTTTCAGTAGTTCATCTTATCCTCACTCAAGTGTACTGTGAATAACCACCACAGCTAAGGGGAGAACACAAAGAATTAAAGAGGAGAAATACAGCTGGAACTGAACAAATCACTATCTGTACCACGGAAGTTGTGCTAGTCATTAGTACATAGCTGAGGTGTTAATGGTCCTTCTGATTGTTGCTTATTGAGAGTTTTAAAAATATGTAGCAAATTAAAAGACTGTAAAAATGCGTGGCTCTTGGAAGCCATAAATGAGGAAGAGCTGAGAAGTGCTGAGGTAGCCCTGCTGTTCACTGGTAATACCTTTTCAATAGGAAGGTGCTGCAGGTCTTGTGTTCCTCGATCCGTCCTACTTGCCAGGCTGTAATTGCCATCCTGGAGCAGTAACAAGCCAGAGGAAAGCACACATCTGGCTACAGCTGTCAAGGAGAGCTTTTTAAATTCAGATTATCACCAAAATCGTTGTGCAAATAGCAGTGCTCTCCATATATGCCTCCCAGTACAGCATGTGAAATGAAAGCTATTTTGACTGTACACTGCTTTTCAAATGGATTACTTTAATTTGATACAATCTTCTGAAAGAAAAGTAAAATTAGTTGTGATAGCCATAAGATAGTCTAGGTGGAGGAACATGTTCCAGGATACTCCTGTGCTTTTGTGGTATCATCGCATCTAGGCACTTGCTTCCCCATTCCGCACCCACCCCCCCACCCCCTTTTAAGAGGTGAAACATGTCACCATGTCATGTGGAAAAACCTCAAAGTCAAAAGAAAATGAGACATTAAACCTGAGGTAGAAAGAACAACAAATAGAGTTTAGGGATCTTTTGCTTATTGCAAAGTTACAAAGAAAACAACTAAATGGGAATAGAAATTTTAGATGTGAAAGTCCTGTTCCTTTGCTCCATACAGAATGAACTCAGGACTTGAGTGGAGGCTCTTCAATGAAAAATGGCTCTGGAGTCCCTTGTTAGTAACCCATGGCCAGCACACCCCACACCACTTGGTACTACTCTCCTCACTTACTCCACTTCTCCTTCCTGGGACAAATAACAACTCCATTCAGAAGCACAGTAAATGAGCAGCTCTCACCAAAATCATTGGATCACAATCAGCCATTACCTTCAATGCTTCCCATTAAGTTTAAAAGAAGAACACGCAATTAATGGAAAAGCTCATTGTCAGAGATTAAACAAGCATAGAAATCAAGAGAAAACTGCCAACGGTCAGATTGGCTGCACAATATGCTACAGCTGCACATTAGGCAATAGTACAACACACAGCAAAAATTTCTTCTGACATATATTATAACCAGACAAGAAATGGAGCCATGTGACAGAAAGAGGAGAGAAAATCCAGTTAACAGAAACAAACGGTTCATCAAAAACATTTCTTATGATGGATGCACAGTTAAGACAGAAATCAAGGGTACACAGATAGTAATTAGTACAAGTGCTCAGTGGAAGACAAATTGAAGAAGTGCAGGGCATTTGAAACAGTAGAGCCAGACAGGCTGTCTACAGCTTCAGAAAGCTCTGCTACATGAACTGCACAGCCTGACACTGCAGTACCTTCACACACTGCACAAGAATGGTATCAGTGAGAGAAAAATACAGGTTTTAACTAAGAAAAAAAGGTTAAAAAAGGACCTAAGCAACTAAGCTTGTAAGTTGATATCCAATGCAGACAGAGCTTTGGAAGGGAAGACTCGAGTATTTCTACATCATATTCCACATCACCCCAAATAACAGGGGGGCTTCCTGCCCATGCTACAGACACCAGCCATTGGCTGACCCACACCCTCTGTGACACTCTAGCCAATATAACAAGCCTGCTTGGAACCAGGTCTACTCCAGAGACTGTCGCCCACACACTGATCACACAAGCCCAACAGAGATGGATCTGTGCCTGTATCAGCAAATCCCACAGCTTTTTACTGACTAGGTACAGTGATGAGATATGTGCACCGGTCTTGCATGCAACTGGACTGGATGCAGAGTCTAGCTGAGGCTCTGTTCTGCACAAAAGCCACTTACACAGAGGTGCAGCATAACTAGTTCTGCCTGGCTTTTGTCCAAGGAGAAAAAGAAAGATAGGGTTGGCTGAGGACAGGAGAATTGCTCATTTTTTTCATGAAGAGAGGGGGATTAGAGGGCATCAACACTTCATAGCATTTCCCTAGATAGCACCATCCTCTGACGACACTCCCTCAACCCTTTCTCCACTATGCTAATAAGAAAAATACTTGGTTTAATCCTTAGGAATGGCCAAAGTTGTATACGGCCTACACTGCTCAAAAACACTGAGTTTTTCAAGTTCTAAAATGCAGAAAATCCTCAAGCCTCCAAATGAAACCTAAGCTTACACCTTTAAAGATAATGCTAGGACTCACACGAGGAGAGTGGTTTGCTTCCTTGAGAGGCCACAGGCAAAAAGCGACGTAACCATTCTCTCTACAAACCACATTGTGAAAGCTGGGGACACCAAGGAGATATTCAAGCAAAAGGACAATTCTGGCACAATAACAAATACATGGGCCTTAAATAAGCATAGATCATAAGTGAGGGGTAATTTGATCAATCAGTATTATACTGAGAAGAGGAAATACTAACCATGACATGCTTTGCTTTGTGAAAGAATTTTCAGGGGGGCAGCCTCAGTAGTAGGCAGGCAGATTCAGTGACCCAAAAGGTCCCTTAAAGCGTTCTATTCCTATAAGAATTTTAACAATAAATTGACTTATTTGAGCACTAAGTTCAAACAATTTTCTAAATGACCATACTCAATAGAGACAGAAAACAGAGTTGGACTCAATCTCCAGAGGTCCCTTCCAACCCCTGCCATTCTATGATTCTATGATATTAAGGAGCACAGCCCAGGCGAACAAAGCACACCCATCAGCAGTACATTTATGGAAGTCTGGAACAGTTTCCTGTCTAACAGAAAGTGACCTCTTGCAAAGACTCTGCCAAGGCTTTGGCTTGTATTTTAAAGACTATGGACCAGTGCTTCCCATTTACTTTTTCATAGTCTTTTTGCAAACCTAGGAGGAGGTGTTGTTTAAAAAAGGCCAAGAAAAAAAAAAATCAGTTTCTGGTGTCTAAGAAGACAAAACAAGAAACTAAAACCTGCATTACTTTAAGGAGCCCAGTAACCCTTACATAATAGAACATTAAAAAAACCTGATACAACATAACACCAAAAAATGGAAACGACTCAGAATAGAGGGGAAAAAGACTTGGGTCCACTACCTAACCACACATTTCAAGAAAGAACATCTGTTATTCCTAATATTTTTTTCATCCTCCTCCTCTCTAGTTCTCCCCATTTCAAAGGGAGCCAGGGTGCACAGCTATCTCCAAGCAGATTAAAACCTAATGAACAATCTTCTGCCATTTGCCATGCCTACCTAACTTAAGGAGCCTACATTCAGCCTTGCAGTTGAGAAGTGCTATTTTTGTTTAACTTTAAAAAACAATTTTACAGATTGAGTTCCTTATTATAAATTATTTCAGAGCCCAAAATTCATTAGTTGTGCTTTATCAGCTCCCAAGTGATACCATTACACAACATAACCAACTCCTTTGAGCTCTGACACTTCTCTTAAGCACATAAAAGTGAAAAAGGATTTGGTTTATTTTCTTTTACTTTTTTGTATAATATGACAGGAATGGAACAACGCACCAACTACTGATTGTAATAGCATTGAAAAGTGGGGGGGACACAACAACAAACCTCAAAATATATGAGCAGATCTTCACATTGGCAGAGCTTACTTTCAACTGCTAACAACAATTCAAGTACTTTTCTGATTGAAATTATACAAGGGACAAACAGACTGAGGTGCTTTATTTAACCTAAAGTCCCCACGCTGCAGTTCATGTTTTTGTCACAACTGATTACGAGCACGATGATTTCGAACACTGTACATCATTTTAACAACATTAAAAACATCCACACAGTTGTTTAAAACTTCTTTCCAACAGGTTACTACCAGTACTTACCTGATGCAGCAGCAAATCATGGGGTTTTAGGGTTCCCCGTCCTCAACCCATCCCTACAACCCATCATTTTACCCCACTGCAGGCAGTCCCACATGCAGGGACTACCCTCACAGAGATAAAGCACAGCACCTTTTGTTGCTCTGTGTAAATCAGTCAGTACTCTTCAGGTTGTCAAGTGGGGCTACAAAATCTTTTCTGTCCACAGCTCTGCCCTTTCAAACTGTGTAACAGTCAAGGAGAACAGCAAGCACAGGTGTTCAAACGAGGAAATACAAATGCTTTATAAAAACCTGCTGCACGGTATTTAGCATTTGTTCCAAAAGCAATGCACTAACATAGATCGGTTCAAATGTCTAACTAAATGGTTCTATCCTAACCACAGAGAACAAATCACTGCCAGCAACTCTGGCCCCTGTGATTTGTGAAACATAGATTTTATTTTTCGCATAGCTGTGTTTGGGTGCCTATTTGTGAAGCGACCTCTAAATCTACGTGACAGACGCAACGTAATGATGAAATTAAGAACTAGATTTAAACATTCACACAGTTATTCAAAAATGTGCAGCAGGACAAGACCAGCAAACAGTTCCACAGAAAAAGCCGCAGCAATCACGCTGGGGAGCTAGCAACATCTGAAACTAAATCTTTATAACATATATTGTGATGATTAACCCTTCTTAGCCTGGTATTAGTAATGTTCAGGGCAGCTACAATTCTTCAGTGGCTACTTCAGATTCATATATTAAAACTTCCATATTAAGCTGTTCCTTGGCATGCAACAAGCTCATCAGCAGCCCAGGAATGCCACCATTTTGCGTTAAAAACAGTCAACTCTTGAATGTACATTGAGCACATACACGTCTACCAGCTCTGATTTGAACAGAGCGTGCAGAACAAAAACTAATGATTTCTCCACAGCTTTTTCGCAGACTCCATAGACTATTTAAGCATACATGAGTAGATACATACATGAAAATACATCAAATAAGATGTACTGGCAGAGCTCCTATTGTAGCTTGGCCTCCAAGGAACTGCGAGCAAGACACCGCACTTGCCATCCCTGGTTTGTTTCCAATACACTAAATGTCACAGTCAGCTCTCCAGGTGAGGCCGATGCCCTCCAGCTGCAACATCACCCACTCCCATCCCTCCTGTGGGGTAAAGGTCTCCCCTAGAACCCCACCAAGCACAGTTCCTCAGACAGGCCCAGATGCTGCTCTAAACTGGCACTGAACCAGAGTATAGGGTGCAATCCCAGGCTGCAAGTTCCTGTCTGAGTTCTTGAGCCCCACAGCCTCATCCAAAAATGTCATAACCAAGTGCAAGAAAGTGCTTCAGCAGGCAACTAAATGTAAAACAGTACGTGATTTGTTTCAGTGGCCTCGCTGCATTTGAGTACACAATGGTACATTTTCTTCAAAGCAACCTAAAAACCCAACAACTACAACACAAAGCCAAAAGTAAAACAAAAAATAAACACACCAAAAAAAATCCATCTGTGGTCCTAGCTACTATCAATTTGTGCATTCAAGTCTTTTCCCCACCACTCAACGTCTGGAACAGTTGTAGCCAGCCTTGAGAACATGACTAGTATGTTACAGCCATCACTTCCTACCAGCGCCCTTGTACAATCTCTCTCGCCCCAGACTCTACTGCTTTGAGCATAATGCTAATTCACAGAAAACTGAGCAATGGGGAAAAGGAAACAGTGTTTCTACAGATGGGAATGTCACGTAAATGTCAAACATCACCTTAAAATTTGATTAGGAGACTGAATGAAAGGGAAACAGTATTACTATAAGTAAAGCAGCACACTAACAATGATCTCAGCCTGCCTGCAACATAACCTTAGTGATGGATTTCATTATTCTTAATTTTGCTTGTGATACCAAGCTGTAATTGATTTCGGTAAAAGATCCTATCTAGCAGTACAAGAACAGCAAAGAAAAGTTGGATGACAAAATGGATCTACACAGTCTTATAACTAAATTCCTTGTGTGCTGTGCCCACAACTACCCTCAGTCAATTCAAGAAGACTAACATTTCTTTTGCATTACAGCAAGTGCCCAGCTACTTAGAAAAGCCAGGACCTGTTCATCTGTATGTAGCTGTGTCAGGGGAAACCAAACGTGTTTTCTCCTTCAAGAGGAATCCAGTAGACTCTAAATGGATACAGATACACTTTGGATACTGATTCATCACAATTGTGTCTTCAAAAAGACATATTTTTAGAAGACTGAAAAATCACATCTGCCACATTTCTTCATGAACTTTGGGTAGTAGCTGCTCTTGTCTGAGGAACTTCCTATGGAGAGACCTCAGTTCTGCTCGTTTTAGGAAGCTGGTCATCATCTAGACCAGCTCAAGCATTTCAGCCACGCCAGTAACATGAAGATGTTACGGACACCAGGGCAGAGACTTATTTGTGCAGAGGCAGGAGTAAATTGTGAGATGAACTGCAGCTACTTGTTTTAACTACAAGCTAAATACTCGCTTCACTGTAAAAGTCTAGGATAGAAAAATTCCACAGTAGTCTTCATAATAGCAAAAAAAATTAGAAAAAACACTTCCAGCCACATGAAACTTCTTCCATAAGCATTATATGCCCTACCAAATCACCACCACCACACAGCACATAGGTACCAACTCTGGCACAACCAATGCCAACCTCAGTTCAGTTCTGAACAGATCTCAAAACAGTTCAGCAAGTGCCCTGAGCCAATTACTTTCTACTCAAAATGAAAATTCTTAGCCCCAACTTGTATGTGTACGTGGCCCACAGATTTTTGCAGTAGCCTTGATATTTTAGTTACCTGTTGTGCCATCAAAGTAATTTGCTAATTTCTTCCACAAAAGTTATACAAGGACATAATCAGAAAGAACTTGGAATTGCATGCCCTCGATGACATGCTCTGTGGTTGACAGTCCAAGGCATAAACGTCACTATTTTGATAAGTGGTGGGAGGGCAAGAGGACATAACATCCATATCTCTGATGGATGGCTCCCTTTAGTTTGAGGTTCCCTTAATAGTTAGAACACTTTTTTTTTTAAAAAAAACCTCCTTTCAAAGACATTAGAATAGGAACATTATCAAACACTCAAAGGGAGATCATTGTACCCTCAAAAAGAGTTGTGACGGGACTTCACTAATCTGCTGTCCATAACCTTCAATGAGGTAAACACAGGCACTATCTTCTGCTGCTCTACTGCTCTTTGAAGTTATAATTGGGAAAAAATAAAGCAAAAAGGGAAGCAGGTTACAGTGCCAGTGGACAAAGCTTCCCTCAATCCATTATTAATTTCATCAACAGCCCAATCCATCTATTCAGTAGCTTCAGTCTCACCAGTGTACTTCAGACCCTCTTCCTAGAGGCTGTACTCTCCATTTCTATAGCCGAGTGTAGCAGTGATGGTGTTTTCAACAGGAGTCAACGGTACCTTACTATCCGGAGTTCTTCAAAATATCAAGACATTTTTACAAGCTCAAGGTCTGCCCCATGGTTCACCAGTCATCAGTGCCATTTCAATAGAGTCTACAGTTTTGATGGGTTTTTTCCTTAAATTTAAACAAACAAAAAAAAATAAAAATCACACAACTGGAACAGTTATTCTCCTGAAATGCATCGCTCTCAGATCTTGGTAGGGAAAAATAATTCAAAAAATTACAAGGAGAAGAGAAGCTACTGAATAATCTTATCTACCTCCCTCAGATTTAGGCACCTACAGGGGGGGAAAAATGTCCATCGAAGTAAAATGAATACTGGAAAGTCCTTTAACTGTCAGAACTGCAGTAATTTTGGTATCAGGAAAGAAAACCTATACTAGGGGACATAGGAGTAACAGAGTTGAGACTTACTGAGATATATAAAGATCCTATCTGCGAATGTTAAATAACTTCAAGCTCTCAGAAGGTAAATGGTTGAATTTTACTTAGAAATGGTTGAACTTTACTTCAGGTACTTCAGGAAAAAGCCATGTGATTATTTGCTGGATCCCACTTGTGAGCTTGTGTCAGAGACTGCATTTATTTTCCATGGAATTGAAGACAATACTCTCACTCACATCATGCAGGCTTCAGTTAAACCTATGCAAACACACACAACTCATTCGATGTTCATCACGACCCTCTCACAGCACCTCCTGCTCAGTATAGGGGTTGTCTTAGCAGAGCTCCCTCCTCCTCCCCAAGAAACCACAGGCCCAAAGGACCTTTTGGATGAAAGAAAGGAAGAAACAATTATTGCCTTAAACTGCACAGTGGCATTCAAAATTGCAAGAACATATGAAATATTTAAGTACTACATCAACCAAACCTTTACGGTGCAGTAAGACTAAAACCAGACTTTTGTTTCTACAACATGGCAATCAAAAAATATATCTTTCTTTAATACTTTAAGACTGTATAAGTTTTCATTTACTTCCTTCGACTTCTGCTCACCTATCTACCACTTCTTTTTTGACCAAAGCTAAAAGTAAAAACAAAATTCAAAGGAAACACCATATTTCTGCTTTAAGTTATTAATTTTTCCTTGTCATACACATGGATGAAGCACAGGTCTGTTCAGTGGAGACTCTTGGGCATAAGTATCTGCCAGAGTACTTGAGAATTCAAACACCAAAGTTAACCTGTACATATCGACAGACGCCTAGCTATGTCACTGGGATACTGTCAAGAGAAGTGTGGATTAGCACAGAACTGAAAACCAGCAACTTCACTGCCACACGGAAAGATACTGCTGGCCCAGCACTTGCAAGGCCTTTCCCAGCTGCAGTGGGAACGCTCCCCATCTCATCCCCATAATCTCATCCCTCACCTCTCCCAAAGATCTGTTTCCCAGTCAGCCCTACTGCTACGTATGTCAATGAAACAAAATCAGAATAGCTTAAGCAGCTGCTCCAGAAGGGCCAAGATAGAGGTAACCCAGAGGAACGGTCTCCATAGCGTGTCCCTTGACAGACCAGGAGTGTCTGTGAGGTATAGCAAATTTGGCACCAGAATGACCAGAGTCTAATGTTACACAGTCACATAGATGTTGCTTTTGAAAAAAATGCACAAAACGCAGTTAAAAGAAAGCTCAGTCAAAACCAGCAACAGAATTATCAAATGTTTGGTGGGGTATTTTTTAAAAGCATCATCTCTCTCCTACTTTTGCCAATGCATAATCAATTTCTCTGGTTCAAAGAGATTTATTTTCTCTACCAAAGTCATGAAGAACATCCTTCACAAAACCATTTGGCCCATTACTCTGAAATACATCACTAAGAAATTTTAACCATTCTTGTAGCAAGCAACATACAGCGACCTGCTCTCATTACTTCATCTTGACTAGGGAAATACCTCTACAGACAAGAGAGGTTAACAGTGAGATCTACAAGCAGAGAGCACAATGCTACCTGTTATCATCTCTGTGTTGCTGCTCATCAGCCAGCAGAATCTGGAGCTGCTGGCCCAAGTAGCATCCCTATGTTCAAACAGAACAATTATCGTTGAAACAGGGTGGGGCTCCCCCCAGAGCTATGACACAGGATGGGTATCAGAGAAGTCTGGAATCATACCATCACCTGGTGGCATGCCAGTGCTGCAAGATGGTACAGAGCTAACAACATCTGCGTCCTGTCCCTGAGCTGCTGCAGGCAAAGCTGGGAACTGGCCAGCAGCATAGCAGTACTCATGGAGCTTTCCCATGGGATAGCTCCCAAGACACCCAGACCTTCTGCAGGAGGGTCTCCTCCTTACCAAATGTGCCAGATGGAAGGCAGCAACCACTGGGCAGAAGCACCGTCTCGAGACACAGTGAGGTGGAAACTGTAGGCTAACAGAAAATACTGTAATCAACTTCTCAAATTACACTGTCAGGCTGGGATTAACATTTGTATTTTGGTAAAAAGCACCACACCAGATGTAATGGCAGAACAATAACAACTGCAGCTCTACATCTCATCCAAAAGAAGAAATCAGTAAATGTCTCTAATAGCTGTGCACTGAATTTGAATGGAAACCAAGAATCTTTGCTCTGTTTAAAATATGTGACAAGGAGCCGTATGACTGAAGTAATTGAGACAACCAATAACCTGGCTTTGCAGGAAGGCTCCCAGGTTACCACAGTAAGCAGCGTGTAAAATGGACGTATTAACAACCCTTCTTACACAGCCCTTGCACTGCTATTTACACATTCACTCTCACAACCTGGGTCTTCACCCACTTTCTACGGAAACGGTTTGGCTATTTTGGGGGGGTTTGTTATTATTTTTGGTTGGTTGGTTTTGAGTTTTGTTTTGTTTATTTGTTTGTTGGTTTGGAGTTTTTTTTTGTTTCTTTCCTGTTGGTTTGAGGTTTTTTTGTGGTGGGTTCCCCCCCCCCCCAAGTAGAAATGTCTACTAATGTGTATTTATGGAAAAAAACAAGGCTACTTGATCCAAAAATTCTTATCTAAATCTGTCTGCCTAACAATGAAAACAATAAATAAAAGCACTGATAAGTGATAGTGGGCAGTATGTTTCTCTCCCACTAATTAAATCACTTTGGCCAATAGTAGCATTTTAGTGCTTAAACATGATCTTTGTGTTCAAAAGGACTCACTGTTTTACTAAGATGACTCCTGAAGCTGTTTTATAAGGAAAATTTTTCACCTTACATCCTTCCCAAACACCCTCCAAAATCTATCACCTTTATCAGTCTTCTCCTGATATTTCAAATTGTTTGTTCAGGTTAGAAAATGGAACAGAAATGAAATGTATCAACTAAATAAAAAATAAGCTAGTACTTCACCAGTGACAGAAAATATCACAGTCTTTGTGGCACTTCACTTTGAACTTTCCTCTGTTTCTCTTGTTTGTCTCTCAGACTGCAGTGTTTCAGAGAATTCATCTGAACCAAGACTGTGTCTTTCCATGTTGTAGGGCATTCTCTTGATGACAGACAAAACAGGCTGGAGAGAGACGGCAGCCCGTGGCCCTTCCTCAGGCGAACATCCACTACAGCAAGGTTTGCTCGTTTGAAGTTCCCAGCAGAATTAGGAGAAAGCCCAGGATCCCTCTGTTCACCTTTAGGCTAAGAATCCCATCTTGACCGCAGTAACAAACTCCCACTAAGAGCCTTATTTCAGAGTAGCTACTCCCACTATGAGCCAGCATAGCTAAGCTACGAGTTTTATACTCAAGAGAGCCTGACTGGCTCCTGGTCCTCACCGCTCTATACTGCGAGAAGTGGCTGCAGTATCCTAACCGAGATACACCACTAAGTCTGCTTGGTCATCAGATGCCCTCCAAAACTCCTCCAAATAGTTACTCAGCAGAGACAAAGTTCCTCCAAAACACTGAAACCAAACTTCATCTGCATTTCTAACACAGGCTGGAGAACAGAGGGGGCTGGCTCCCTTGCTCACCTCCCTTTCTTCACAGCACTGGGTTTGGCTGCATTCTGCCAGCTCCACTGACACTCGCAAATATCAGCCAATGGTTCAGGTCCAATCCCACTGACGAGGTCCAGACTCTGACAACAGGGGAATCTGCCAGGATCCAAAGCAAATGCAGCAACTCGACAGCTCCACGTCACCCTTCTCAAATCCTCCAGTGGCTTTTCCCTTCTCAGGTGAGCCCGAGAAGATTATCCTTCTCTCCCCCACCTAAAGGTATATGTTTTGTGCATATATAGGTGTCACACAAAGCTCTGATTTTATATATTCAAAACAGACACTCTTTTAAATTACTTTAGCTCTTAACTCTGAGGTCTGTCATCAGTGATTAAAAGTACTTGCTCTAACTTATTTTGTGCTACATCTTGAAGAAATTTCAGACAGGTATGCAGTCAAAGAACAGCATGTAATCCTAACAGCTAGGAAACACAAACCCGCTGTGCATAGGATTGTACTAACTGCCTGAACCACCAAAAGACAAGTCAAATCCAATTATTGCCCAGTTAGTATTTACTGTAAATTCTCTTATAATAAACCACCTAAGCATCCAAAGTTGCAGGAGCATCTTCCCTCCCAGAAGCCTGCTCACTTGCACTGTTAAAAGCTTTTTAGGTACTCAATGTACTGCATGTCATCCAAGAGATTTTGTCAACAAATACATAAAATAGAATGCTCTTCTAGCAGCAAAATTAACACTAAGTATCTGCAAGGTACTTTCTTCCCTTCATCAATCATTTGATTAGTTATTTTTAATTAAAAGAGGAAGCTCTGATTGCAGGATTTTCAGCAATAATCCTTCCCACTAAGTATTGTTTTCTGTGGCTCACATACTAAATTCAGAGACTATTAATAGGACAGCACTACCAAACCTGTGTAAGGTTCATGCAGCCTTTTGGCTAGATCCAGATCCCATCTCCAGCTTTAACTAGTCAGAGCTACACATATGCACACTTTAAGTACTGCAAAGTACATATCAATTGGTTATTAGTTCAGTTTTTCACCTACGTACCTTAAGTTTAGGAGAAAACTAGTTGGTTTGCACAAAAGCAATGCCTCGTTTTGACAGAGGTCCATTAAGTTTACTGGAAGTTATGACGAAAATCCAAAAACCACCTTCATGGGTTAAAAAGGTTTGGTTTGTCCAAACAATGGGTTTTATATCAGACTTACTGCTGCAGCTAAACTAAGACCCGAATTTACTTTCTTATTTTCAAATTTTGATGCTTAGCTGGATAGAGATTCTGATGCAAACACAAACATAAAAACAGAACAAAAAAAAATACAAAACAACCCAGAATCCAAAACCAAAAAATTAAAAATTATAGTACTCATACTCTTTTCCTGTTCATTTTAACTAAGGGAAAAAGTGTACTAAATTCATGAAGTGAAAAGCGTAAACCTACTGGTTTTGTTTCCTTCACCTGTTTGCTAACAATAAGCAGAATTTTAACAACAAATTACGGCCCCTGGTTGAAACTGTTAACAGAAAATTTAAATCAGTGGTAAATCTCCATGTGTAGAGGACCAGGAATAGGAAATGAGACCTAAGTAAGGGAGACCTGAAGGATTCTGCCTCTTAAGAACGTATCACACCAAGTACAAATGTAGCTCCTGAAGCCTACAGGTCCCTGTAGCGATACATCAAGAACTTACAGAAGATTTATTTTTAAAATCGAGGGAAAAAAACTTGGGCCAACTTCCAACTCCTCTCTGATATTCATGCTCTTAAATCAACCCATACCAAGTCCTACATCCATCCCCTAGTGGAAAACTTAACCCCACAGTATGTTTCCCATGCACCCACCCAGCACTGCAGTGCAGCTCCCTCCAGGTAGACACCAAAATGCTGACAACCTCAAGCTGTCCTACAGAGTAACAAACACACAGACCCCACAGACACACAATGCAGCAACTCAACAGGCTTTGTGCTTCAGGCTTCCATGAGTGTATAAGAAAAGCAGTGCCTAAGAGCAGATTTAAGAAACCTGCTCAGAACAGGTATGAACGATGCTTAGTTGGTGGACAGCAGACCAACAAACAACTACATTCTCAAAAAGCTGACTGGAACTCTTTACCTGCAACATGCACGTTGGAATAGTACTCACCTTTGAAGATGCTGAGGAGGTTGCTTTAGTAACTATTCCCATTTTAACAGAGCAGTTAGATACTTTTCACTTTTCCAAATGTAGGTGTACATATTGACACATCGAAGTTACAGAAACAGTACTTATCCTAGTAGGATGCGAAATGCTACACTGTTAAACTTGGATTCATAATTTAAGCAAGATCTAAGTATCCCTTTTGCAGTCTCCAGTCCTTCTTTTGAAAACTGTGCATCAACTACAGTCACTCTGCCTTCCAGAGGGTTGTATAAGAGGGCTTGCCAGATCAACTGCAGCTGAAGCAAGACCTTATCTGGAACTAACCAGCCTAAAATTCTGTCAAGTTTTGTGACATCAAACAGTTTGAAGAGAATGGATTTCCACACCACTATGATACATATTGGGCTATGCACATGAGAAGATTGTCGCACCTGCTGCAGTACCAACACCTTCCCATCGCCTCTTTAGGAGGCTGAGAAGCAGCACACCTCGTTTACATGGTGTGATTGACTAGCCATGCAGACCAAGCTTTGCTGGGAAGCAGGAGACAGCATCTCCAAGAGAACTGAACTTGGAAGAGATACAGAGCAGGAACAGTTTGCATTCATTTCCAGCTTGCTACGTGGGATCTTGAGAACATTTCCTTTACCACTTCAACTATACTGTCTGATTTTATTTTTAAATCTCTCTTTTTCCCCAGTTTCCAACCACCAGAAAGCAAAACATTTCTCAAAGTGAAAAAAACATATTCACTTAACCCACAGTCTCCCGAAAGAGCAGTCCGAGAATTCTACACGTCATGGAGCTCCTCTCCTTAGTGGGGTGGGTGGAAACAAGGAAACATTTCCACCTTAACTTTTAATGATGGGAGGTGGGAGCAAGCTGCCTTGCAAACACAGGTTCCCCCCCACCTCAAGAGTATAAATGAGTCAATGCAAATTGACTTTCATCTAACAACCCCTCCAACCAACACACCCCTCACTCCAAATCAACATCCATACAGTTGTCATTAATGGTCATTACTGAGACATGTAGAGGGTCTGGAAAGCAGGCGTGTGCTTCTCCTGGCACTTGCCCCCAGATGACACCACCCACACACATACCCTCTTCTTCTAAGACGAATCTTCCCTTCCTCAGGCTCCAGTCTGCAAGGCTGACTACCATGCATCTCTCTAGGTCGGGCAACATTTAAAACACAGAACTCCAGTCAGCCACGGGGAAAGATAAAATCACCAGGGTGTGCAAAAGGCAGGCATCAAGTCACATCACCTACAGAGAGTCAGGGGACCAAGGGTGACCCTGCTGATTCCACTCTCAGTCTACTACTGCAATCCCACTCCTAAAGCATTCACAGTGCTCTCTGAGCCCAAGAAGGTGTCTCTCCCCAGAGCTTCACGGTTACAAAGGAAGGCGCTTCCCATCTCCCCTCCACAGGAGACCCTGATGCCAGGAGGGCTGAGGCACTCAGGAAAAGGCAGCAGATAATGCACACAGCATTACTCGGCTTCCCCCAAATAAGCTCGGAAATGACACGTAACAGCAGCCTCTCTCCCTCACCCAGTATTACAGGAGCAGAATACTAACTGTTTCATTTATTTTACTGATTATCATATGCAGATATTAAAGCCTAAACATTGCATTTCTTCCCCTAGCCCTTTCAAATTAACCCTACATTGTAAAGAAATACCACTGTACTTGAGGTCACCGTTTCTCCCCCGCTTGGTGGCAGAGACCGATGAGGAAGGAGAGGAGAAGATGGGTAGTTATCCTCACTGAAGGAGGCTCTCCCGGCTCTGGCCGCGGAGCCCTGCTCCAGAACGGGAGGGAATGTCTGGTCTGGGGCAGCCCGCCGAGCCGCGGCAGCACACCTCCGGCCCTCCCCCACGGCAATTCTACCTGCGCCTCCCTCCCCCCGACTTACCCGCTTCCTCCAGGCGCCGGGAAACTTTCTGCCGCGGCGGGGAGCGGGACGGGAGCGCTTGAGGCCGAGGCCGGGCGCGGGTTTCGCCGCCCTCTCGCAGCGAGGAGCGCGGGGGCAACTTGTGCCGCGGCGGGTTGGTGAGGGGAGCGGGGCCAGCGCCGCC
>JANHFX010022287.1:7038-21034 GCA_027560015.1 Chloroceryle amazona
TGTGATCAGACCTTCATAAATCTCACCCGAAAGAGGAAGTCTGGGAAATAGAAATCTCTTGCTACGAGCGAGACAGGCTGAGCTGCGGCCAGGCACCCGCGGCACCGCACGCAGGGACCGATTTTGCTGCAGGAGGGTGAGAGGGATGGAAAGCGCCGAGCCCTGACTTGCTGCCGTTCAGACCTGGCATTTCAGAGCTCCCCACAGGGATGTTTTGGCTGACATTTTACTATGGCCACTGCTGGGACAGCTTTTTCCACCTCTTCCTCCTCCGTTCCCAGCCTCTGCCTGCTTGCTTTAGTGCTCCCAAGCTTCCCAGTGCAGCCAAGCTGAGCTGAGCTGAGCCAAACCAAGCCAGTGCAGGGGAGCAGTGCCAGATGGAAAAAGCCAACCCCTGATCTCTTGCCCAAAAGTTGCACCACACCCAAGTGTCTGAAAAGGCTTCGCTGAAGAGTTTGTTGGCTATTTTTGTCATTGCCTCTGCCCTTCCTGGCCAGGGCTGAGACCAGAAACAGCAACACCACAGCAGAGAGGATGAGACGGCCATGTCCTGGGCATGGACCAGGGAGACATGCTGGGAGATCTTGCTAGCAGGGTGCTGGAGATGTTTGGGCACGTTAGCATCACTGGAACTTGATGCTCTGGACTTTTTGGGTTGGGTCCCAGTTGGAGCCAATGGTGGGGGGAATCGTGCTGGTGCTGCCAGTGTTTGGTAGCGGGCTGTGGGCTGGAAAGGAGAGATCTGCGGAGATACGCAGAGCACAGAAACATTGCCATCTGCTGACACGTCCGGGCACGCAGCTTTGGACCCTGACACGGTGAGGTCACCATTTGCAAAGGGCCTGGGCATGGGACACTGGCTGCTGCCCTCGCTGCCTGATGTCTCCTTGGCTGATGGCAGGACAGGAGTGTGGTGGGACGGCTGTGGGAGGACCAGGCAGTCAGCACCGATGTGCAGCATGTCAAGTCATGGCAGCAGTGGTAGAGTCTGAGCTCCAGCCACAGTGCTGGAGCTGCCCTCACTGCTCAGGAGCCAGGAGATGATAAAGGTCGTCCTCCTCATGGTGAAAGGGTTAAAGAACCTTTACCCTTCTGCAAAGAGTGACTTCAAAGTGGCAGGGCAGCATCCAGAACAGAAGCCTTGTGCAGACAGAGAGGGCAAGTCTTGGTAATTACAGCCTCTGATGCAAGACCAGAAAAGGATTTGGGAAAATGTTCACTTGGCTGCAAAAAAGGTTTTGATTCCCCTCATCTTTTCTCCCCCTGATCTCCCCCCAGTGCCCTCCAGCTACAGAGCTTGGAGATGCGTGTCGTGGACTGGATTTGCTTTGTTTCAAGTTTCCTGGGAATCTGGCACTGGTGTTACCCAGAGGAAGGGTGCTTCCAGCTTCCCAAGCACTGGGGCTTTGCAACAACGGGCAGAGAGATGAGAGCTCCCCAATGCTCTGGCCTGGTTCTGCTGTGCCTGCTGAGAGCAGCCATCAGCCCCTAAGAGCAGAGATGCAAGCCCACGGCCTCACTGGGAGCCAGCCGGCAGCCCTGCACACCCCAGACTCCAGATGTGTCCTTGCACCAGTCAGGCAACCCCACGCACAACACTGGCAGGAATTCAGGAGCAAACCAGCACCCGTGGGCAACAGCGGGCAGCGGGATGTGTGCTTCACCCAGCCCCGGGGGATGAGAGCAGCGGGAAGGAGACAGGGAGGCTGGTGCAGCTCCCAGTTTCCTGCAGAAGGAGACTGGGAGGCAGGCGGGCGTGTGGGGACACGCCAGGGCACCCGCAGCCTCCCGTCAGCACCTGTCTCACAGCAGGATTAGGCCTCGGTGGGGGGACGGTGTCAGATGGGCGCCCGGTGGCCCGTGCAGTGGGGCCAGAGCAGCTGCTCCAAGCTCGGAGCAATCCCGGCTGGGCAGAGCATGCTGGGGGCACGGGAGAAACCAGGCACGTCCTGGGTAAAGCAGCACATTTCCCTTTCTCAGCTCGGCCGGCGACCTGGCAGGAAAGGCAGCGTTTCACTCCTGTGTCAACATTTGGAAGAAAAGGGGGGAAGATAGTCATTCCTGTCAACCCCTGGGAATGTGGATGCCCCCAAAACAAACAGGAGCTCTGTTTCTTTAGTGAAAGGCTGTTGTAAATCTGGTTGGCTGCCAAAAAGTGATAAAAATGATTGCTGTTCCGGCCCGAGAGAAGAGTTTTGTTGGAAATGTCACCCTCCATGCACCCTCCCCCCCAAATCTCAGTTTTATGAAAACAACAGTTTTTATCAGTAGGCTGGCAGGCAGATGTCTGGCCCAGGCCCCCACTGGAGGCCAGATGCACCCAAACTGCCATTCTCAGGCCGCTTTGTGTCATCTGTTGATTGACAGCTGTCAGCACCACTCATAGGGGATGAGCGTGCCCTGGATGACTGGATTTTTCCCTGCCCTGAGCTTCTCCATTGGCTTTATTAAGGATCTCCCAGGGCAGGGTCACCCCACACCATTCCTGGGTACCACTCCCCACCTTGCAGCAACATGCTTAGTGCCTCGCACAGTGAGGATGCAGGATGGGCAAACTGGCCATGCTGGGACTCAGGACACAAGGGTCAGAGCTTTGCTGGGATGAGCCATGGCTGGTAACTGGGAAAAAGCTGCTGTTCCTGGCCAGGGCAGCTGCTGCCTGCTGGGAGCAATCCCTGGCGCTGGAGAGTGCGGGAGGATGATGCTCTCCCTCTGCACTTACAGGGCTTTTTAAAGGGCACGGGGAAGAGAGAGAGGTTGTGTCACCAGAGCTATGAGCCAGACTTGTCAGGGCTCGTCCTCTATTTATTTACGAGCAGTGGCAGTTTTCCAGCGAGTTGTTTTCCTGGTGTTATATTAAACTCCCAACCTTTTGTTCCAAGGCATCACCCTGGCTCAGGTACCTCAGCCCCACGCTGCTTGCCATTTCAGCCAGGGCAGCAGGACAGGGGACAGCTCGGCTTGCAGGGCAGCTCTCTGTGTCCCCTCTGCTCATCCTGTCATGGCTGGATGGGGCTTTCCGGGTGAATTTATGTGTCAGGTGCTGCCTGATGAACGCCCTCGCCCCGGGCCACAACAGCAGTGGCAGGGACAGGGGGGACCTGCCAAGCCCTCCAGCACTGCAGGCATCACTCACTGGCGAGGAGAATGTGGATGGTCTGTTGCACCCACGTACCCACAGCTCGGATCTCTGAACATCATAGAATCATAGACTTGTTAAGGCTGGGAAAGACCCTTAAGATGATCTAGTCCAACTGTAAACCTAACGCTGCCAAGTCCACCACTATACTTGGGTGGTTTAAAGGCTGAGTAAGTATCTCCTCTGCTGCAGCCCTGTTTGCAGGGTCATGTTCCTCATTGACAGCTTTTGGATCTGTGAGAGAACAGCCCGAGGGCTGGTGAGGGACCAGAGCAGGGTAAAATCACAACCATGTAGATGTTTGAGGGCAGTGGAAGCAACTGGCCTGCCCTGCATGGGCTCCGAGCCTCACCTCCAGGCAGAACCCACCTATTCAGACTGCCCTCCACCACCACCATGCAGACAGCCCCCATTCCTCGAGGAGGAGGACAAGAGGAAAGCCTGAGTTGGGCTCAGCAGCTGGGGTGAGCTCATGGCCATGGAGATGTGCATCCCCAGTGCCTGGGGGAGCCGAGCGCTGCCTGCTCCTGGGACATGCCCGGGCACAGCCGCTTCCCCGCTCTGCTGCTCTGGAGGGTGAGAAATCCCACGGTGCGGAGCCTCCTCCTCCGCGGGGAGCGGCAGGAGGGGAGCTGGCAGGTGGAGCGCCCGCGGGCACAATTCCCGATCAAAAAACCACACGTGTCCCAACTCCGATAAGGAGGTGAGAGCAAACCTCCGGGACCTGAGAGGAAACACGCATTTGCTGGGAGAGCTAGAGGCTAAAAGTGTGTGCCCTGCTTCCAAGAGGCATGGCTGTTGTTTTTGGACACTCAGACATAAACAACGATAGGAACCACGCGCAGGTTCCCAATGAATTGTTAGAGTGGCCAATCACCCGGGTAGATTTACCTCCCCCTTTTCTGGAGCATCTGCATGTGGTGTGGAGGGGCTGCCCGAGGTGCTGCTGGGGTTGGGGCTGCCTGGCTTGATGGCTCTCCTTGTCCCGAGTGGCTGCTCTGCAAGGACATTGATTTTGAAGCAGGCTGTGCCTTTTTAGTTCAAGTCCTTCTGTCTATACCTCAGCCTCAGCTTCACTTAGGAGAAAAACCTCCCTTTTTGCAATTGCAGCATCACCTGGGGAAGGCACATAGGTCTGGGAAGGAGAGGTCCCTGCTCCAGGCGGATACCTCTGCTCCTGACCCATGTCCCAGTGGAGGCACTGACGAGATGCTCCAGAATGTCTGGACTTTGGATCAAGCCACATACTTCTGGAGCACATGGCTTTTAAACATCTCTCCCTGCCTGAATTTTGGGTGGTGATGATCAGGCAGACTAGTAACAGAGACCAGGAGAGCGGCTGGTTTCGGAGGGCCTGGGACTGGATTAAGTGTGTGTTCACCGGGGAGCACCACTATGGGATTGCTGGAAGCATGTCCCTTCTGCGGGCAGGATGGGTCATTTCTCACCACCAAGGACCTCTCACTGCAGCCCTGCCCACCCCGCAGTGCTGCAGGAGGGCAGGGGGAGAGCTGGGCTGCTCTGGCCTTTATTTTAATGATAATCAGGCCAAATTCCTCTAGACAACCTCAAGGGATGCAGCAGGGAATAGCAGACAGGGAGCTTTCCCAGAGAGCTGAGGTTGCTTTTTGTGTTTTCCTCTCTCCTGAGGGATTCTGTGGGTCACAGGGCCCTGCTGGAGACCTGTCCTGAAGCTCCTGCTCAGACCAAATCCCCTGTGTGGAGGCAGCATCTCTGGAGCAGGCGGTGGCTCATCATCTGCAGCAGGGAGCCGGCTTATGCCCGGACATGTCCCGCAACCTGCTGGGAGATGAGGGATGTGCTCCCCAAGCTGCCTTCTGTCTTCTTAGTGGTATGAAGGGAGCTCTGGTGAAAGGAGATGAATGTGATGTCCTAGAGCATCTTGAGAAGGGGTTGGTCCTCTCCAGCCAGCTGTGAGATACCGTCCCCCAGGATTCAATCTCCCACCCAGGGCTAGGGCTGCCGTACCTGCAGACAGCTAAACTGGGGGGGGGGGGAGTGGGGCCACCCTGGGACCCTCTGATCTCCACAGCATCGTTACCAGGAGCTGAGTGGAAAGGTTATTTCTCCTCCTGTTTAAGAAGCAACAAGTTGTCTCTGCTGCTTTTTTAACCCGAGTCTTCTCCTGTGGCTGGTCCCCAGAGCTGGCTCCACTGTGGGCAAGGAGGTGGAAGCTCCCTGCTCCTTAAAGGACCCTGGCCTGGGGTCCCTGGCCACGGTGGTGAGTAGAGTCCCAGGGGTGACTTGTGCTTCAGGTATGTTGCTTCATTTACTTTCAAACTCACTAGTTTTGAGGATCCATCCTAACCAGCCTGTGGGCTCAACCAGGGCCACTGGTGCTGAGCGGGGAAGGGGCTGTGGCTGTAGAGCTGTGTGTGGAGCTGTGCACGGCCTCAGCGGGTGCCTGCACCCAGCTGCGGGTGCACGGGCGAGAAGTCGGGGTGCAGCCCAGCCCCTGGCATGTCGCTGAGCACCCGTGGGCAGCACTGTGCCGAACACGTGCATGCAAGCCTGAGCCTAGGAACCTGCCACGTGGAGGGATGGAGGAACCCAAAAATCCCAACTTCACCATAAAAATATCAATCATCTCTAAACATCCGTGCGATGCTGATCCTTCCCTCCCTGCCCGGTATTTTCTCACGCTCTGAAGCTGGCAGCAGGCACTGGGAAGCAGTGTTGGAACTTGTCCTGCCGTCCCATCAAGGCTGTTTATCTCCACCATCGAGCCCTAGAGCTGGAAGAGCTGCAAGTAGGGGCAAGGCACGCTCCCGCTTGCCGCTTTCCATTGCGTCACTTCGACACAGGCTGAGCGAACGCCCGAGGGCCAGATCCCACACACACCACCTTGCCTGGTCCTGCAGAACACAGCGTCGTCCTGGCAGCCCGGTGCTGCCCGATTGATTGACAGGACGCTGGGACCCTGGTGATACCTCTGAGCATCACTGGGAACCCTCCCTTCCCAGCAGCCGGCAAGGAACCAGTGTCTGGCTGCTCTGCCATCATGTCTAAGGGCTGCACACCCAGCGTGACCCCAGATGTGACCCTTGCTGTCTGATGGGGATGACGAAGGTGGTTGGGAGACACCTTCAGAGCAGAACACAGCACAGGCCTGTCTGGATGCTCCCGCTGGGACAGTGGGACAGGAGGGGATGGTGACACTACCAGGATACGGGATGATGAGGCACCTGCCCTTGGCATTGATGGCACAGCCCTTAACGTGGCGTGCTCAGTGTGGGATCCTGCTCGGAGCGAGCCTGCTTAATTAACGCAATTACGAGGCAGGCTGCTCCCTCACCCCTCCCTTGCCAGCTCCTCCATGAACCAATGGGTTTGAAAACACGGCCAGCCTGCTCCGCACCCTGCGCAGCGCTCCCGGCCCCAGCAGCCCATGGCTTTGAACGCAAACAGCTGAGATTCCTCCTCTGAGCCCCGGCGAGCGCCAGCCTGCAGAGCCTTGGCCCTTTGCCTCCTGAGGGCTCTTCGCCTGCACCAGGGCTTGGCCACCGTGGCACGGTGTGGCTTGGCCAGCTGCGTGGCACAGGCTGGCACGACATTGCCTGATGTGGCGTGGTTTAGCATGGCACGGCGTGGCACAACACATCGTGGGATGGCACAGCCTCTGGTGAGGGAAGGGGCAGTGCAGCCCTGGGGAGAGGCCACCAGGAGTTTGTGGAGATCACAGCATTGCAATGCTCAGTGCCACCATGACCACAAATCCCATGAATATTATCCTTGCTGCCTCTCACTACGCCCAAGCCAAGGACATGTCCCATCCCTCAGTTCCCTGGAAGCTTGTGCCTCCATCCTGGGGCCTGGAGCCTGGTAGCTTCATGGCAGTGGGTGTTTGCCTCCCTTTGCCCGGAGAACCTGGCCCTGGCCAAGAGCATGCTCTTATCAATAGGGGCAGCAAGAGTTCAGCAGAACATGATGTGGTAACACAGCAATTCCTGGCAGAGCTGCACAGCCATGGGCACTGCAGCTCTGCCCTAGAGCTGCCGTGAGCCCCATGGGACTGCTGTGCCATGCTGGATGGGAGATGGAATGGATGGAGCTGGGGCTCATTTGGGGCCCACGACATTAAGCAGCACTGGGAGCAGCAGAGCAGAGACGAGAATCCAGCCTGGCTTTCTACACATTTATCACTCGGAGGGTTTCTCATGTGTGGGTGCTCTGCTGTCTAATAGGAAGGCTGAGCTCGCCTTGCAGCCTCTTTCTTGGAGGTGACACCAATAGCACTGCTCTGACCTCTCATTCTGCCTCTGTGCACAAAACCTACTGGCAGCGAACAGCTTTGAGATTGTCACTCCTGGGTCAGAGGAAGCTGGATCTGGCCCCATGCACTCCTGCGCAGATGGAGCTGTGCTGGGCACAAAGCGGGGGCAGCTTGAGGGCTGGTGGCGTGGCCAAGGGAGGGCAGGAGGAGGCTTGTTTGGTTTGTGCAAAAACCACACGACCAGAGAAAGCTTCTCCTGGGAAAGCCAAACATGAAAATGTGTTCTTTTGAGATCGATGAAACCAGTTTTGGTTTGATTTCAAGTTAATTAAAAAAAAAAACTAGCAAGCCCACGCTTAAGGAGCATTGCAAGGTGAGAAGCTCTTGTTAAATGAGAAGCCACGGATAGCTGGTGCCGAAAGCGTTAAAAGCAAACACTCAGAGTATTTGTCTTTGGCCAGCCAAGTACTTGTTTTTTTAGCAGAAAAAATAGCTTTATTTCAAACTCACTAGAATCCTCTTGCTCCCTCGGGCCTGGATGTCCTGGCGGGTTAGCTCTGGGGTGGGCTTTCCCACCCTTGGAAACATCTGAGCACTTTCAAAAAAAACCCCAAAACTCTAAGCAGTAAAAAGAAATAAAATAAATAAAATAAGCAAAGCTGCAAACGCTTGTTGACTCCCTTAGTTTCCCGTTTTGGTCATTTCCCGTCTCGCCCGGGTGGGAGGCTGTGTGAGAGGCATCCCATCCGCACAGGGCAGATCGCAGGGCTCTGCCGTGAAGTGGTGGCTGGTGGGGTTGGCTCAGGGCTATCCCGACCCAGCAGCCACACGCTGCAGTGGCCACCTCGTCCTGGGGCTGCTGGATACCGGGAGCTGGGATCTGATGGGCAGGAAGAAGGAAAGAAAAAAAAGCAACCAACCCAAACTGGGCTGTTTTGATGGCAAGAAACCAAATGTCCCTCTGCACCCTGACCTTCATTGTGTGGGGAAGGAGGGAGCTAACTGAGAAAACGTGATAAGGATTGCCAGCAGCGCCCGGAGCTGACACCGGCACTGGTTTGAGCCGCGCGTGCCAGCGCGTGCAGCGAGCTTGCCAGTGCTCAGCAGCAGGGGACATCGAGTTCTGGTGCTGCGGCAGCGCTGGAGTCAGCGGGACTGCGGCAGGGAGAGGGGCTGGAGGAGGAGGAGGAGGAGGAAAGGCTCTCGACTGGCCGGTGCCCCAGAAGCAGATGTTGGTACCCAACGAAAACAGCCCTCACTGGAGGACTCAGGACTGGAGAGTCTGAGGGAGAAGATGCTGCTTTGGGGAAGTCTGCAGCAATTCTTCCCTATCTTCAGACTGGGGGTGTCTGAGCAGGACAGGGTGGGAATCACCCCCTAAGGTCTTCTCTCACATGGGACCCGGCCTCATCCAGTGCCCACGGGGTGCAGTGACAGCTTGGGGGAGGTCAGAGCCGCTCACAGCACCGGGCTGACTGGGAGCTGGGAGTTGGGAGCCCTTTGCCTCCCCTGAGGGCTGGGGGGACAACACGCTGTGCCACCGCCTGCTCCAGCATGACAAACAGCGTAATTAGGGCTGAGGCTTAACTGAGTGTGCTAATTTGACATCTGGAGGTTTGATCGGGCTAAAGAAACTGTTTACATCCACCTTCCACCGTGTTTGGTTTGTGATAGGAGCAGAACAGAAGGCAATGCTGCGGGTGTCCTGTTCTCAGCGCTTTTGTGGGGGTTTCCTATGAGAAAAGCGGCGATAGGGCTGAGCTCTGGCAGCCGCCCATCCAGACCTTCTCTCCCTGATTCCCTTCTCCCCCCCCCCATCCCTTACCTCATCTCAAATAAAAAGAGTGATTTAAAACTCTTTGCAATAAAACAATTCAAACAGAAGTCAGTCTACAGCACTGTGTCGAGGGGGAAAGGGCTCCTGTTATTTGCTTAATTACAGGCTTTTGTTTGTCGAGTACTTGTGGGTGAACTGTTTGCAAATAACAGGTGAGTTTATTCATGCTCAGAGCCCTGAGATTAGAGCTGGGCTGGGAGATAGGAGGCTGGAGGGTGCTCAGGGCTGCAGGTGACCTCTGGAAAGTCCCTGCTGGCTGGTCCAGGAGGGCTCTGAGGGACCTGGGGGCAGGATGCCGTTTCCTGGGGGGAGCTGACCGCAGAGGGCTGCAGGGGTGCGATGCTGTTTCCTTGGAGGTGGGTGCCTTGCGCGGTACCATCTTAATCATGTGCAGTTTATCCTTTTATAAATTGCAGATAAGGATTAACTACTCCATGTGTAGAATGTAGTCCCTTAAAGGGATCGGATGGAGCTGCCCTGGCTTTGGGAAGCCTTGATTCAGCACGTCTGTCTGGGCCACGCACTCACAGGTAGTTCCTCACCTCCTGTACGTCTGCAGGAGATGACACCTCTCCTTAGGACTTCTTCCTCACTTCATGAGGCAGATAAGGGCTTTTGGGGGCATTGGAAGGAGAAATGGCTGCCAGGGGGCTGGTGTAGTGGTGAGATAGGCAGATCCAAGCTTAGAGGTGTCAGATGTTCAGAGTTGGGATGAGCGTGGGATCTGTGTGACCACAGCTGGTCTCAGCCCTTTTAGGGCCATCTTGGTGCTAGTGATGCCACAGTTCTGGAGCACGGTCTGGAGTGTGTCCAGGCTGATGGAAACAGCAGCTGCCCTGCGTGTGTGGAGCAGGGAAATGACACCAGGCAGGGGAACATGGCCCCAGCCAGAAAAAACAAAGTGCAGGAGGCAAACATATCCCTGCAGCCACCCACCTCCCTCTCCAAGGGCTGCAGGGAGCAGAAGTCCAGGTGTTCAGATG
This sequence comes from Chloroceryle amazona, assembly GCA_027560015.1. Lineage (NCBI taxonomy): Eukaryota > Metazoa > Chordata > Aves > Coraciiformes > Cerylidae > Chloroceryle > Chloroceryle amazona. Next base: position 17,232 of record JANHFX010022287.1, read on the forward strand.
GGAAAGTGTTCTGGCAAGCAAAGAAATCCCAAAGTTTGCAGCCTCCGCACCAGGGAAGAGGTGCACCTAAAATCATGACTATGCTTCTAGGGACGTCTCGGGGTGCTGCAATGGAGATGGAGACTGAAGTGATGAGCAGTACATGATAGGGCAGCAGCCCCATCTTCATCTCCCACCCTGCTCATCCAGCTTCTGCCCAGACCTGGCTTGGTCAAGCCCACATGAGCCCCGCAGCAGCGTCCGGCGCGGGGGTGAAGGGGTGAGAGGCAGCAGCTTGCCCTGCGCTCGGCACAGGTGTTGAACTGGGATCAGAGGGGAGGCCGGGCTGGCGCGGCCGTGACTCAGGGCCAAGTCACGCAGCACCCACTTCACCCCGCCGGCTCTCTTCAGTCGCTGTTTCACCTAAGCCTGCGCTTGCACATTGCGCTGGGGGTGATACGGAGCCGGCACGGAGCCATGGGTGATTCCGAGCCATGATTCTGGAGTGTGGGAAAAGCACAATCACTGCAAACAATCGGAGGCAAAGCCGGCAGCAGCACGCAGAGAGCCAGCAAGGAATTTGGAGGCACATTCCAGTGGGGATGACAGAGGAGGGGCCAGGACCTGGGCCGGGAGTGCAAAAAAAACATGCTCTGATTTGTTTGGGTTTTTCTCCCCTTCTGCAGAGCCATCACACCCCGCTTGGCTTTCGAGTAAAGCCGCTGGGTGCTGCAAGCGGGTGGCACGGCAGGGAGAGGGGACGCAGCGAGCCCTGGCTGGGCACAGCGCTGCCCTGCTGCCAACGGGGACCTGTCAGCACCGGGGTCAAGGGCAGCTCTGCCTTCTCCTCCCACACCTCAGCCACGCTCCAGGATCTGGGCCACGGGGACCTGGCTCCTCCAGCAGTATGTGGCCATGTTCTTCTGACACCAACTGGTGCTGAGGGCCACGGCCAATAACCCTGTGCCAGGAGCCACCCATGTGTCTCAGCACCCATTCACGAGTAGGTACAGCAGCACTGGCACGTTCTCCTCCTACCAAGGCTGCTGACTTGGGGCAAGCTGCTTCCCTGCTCTCTGCCTCAGTTTCTCCTTCAGTGCAATGAGAAGACATATCCCTGCACCTCAGAGACTGACAGGCTTTGCCTTGGAAGGGCTTGGCTGTGGGCACGGGGACATGTCCACTCCAGGTAGAAGTGCTGGCAACGCAGAAGCTGTGGTGCTCACCACCCTGGTATCACCACCGGCTGGAGAAACATGTCCCCTGCACACACTGCTGAGGGGCTGCAGCACAGTCTGAGACCCTGCAGCTCTCCCCCTCCACTCCCAGCAGCTCCTCTTGGCTCTTCCTGACCCACTTTCCACATCACACAATTAAAGCAAAGCAAAACAGAGCAGGAGGAGGGGATGCTGCTGGTACAGCCGCTGGGGCATCGTGCGTTGGCCGGCAGCACAGCCCGATAGCAGCTGCTGTGTGGTGTGGGGCAGGGCATGGTCACGGGTGGGAGAGCGGGTGGTGCTGGGTGCTGCTCAGGCTCAGAGATCGGGGGTTGTAGAATTTACTTTTTCCCACTACCCTTGCGTGGGACTGTTCAAAGCTGTGGCTGCCCCAGAGAGCCCTACACACCAGTGGTCACCAACAGCCTCACTCATGTTGCCAGTGGCCACTCACCCTCCTGAGATGGCAAGGTTCAGGGCAGAGCCGGAGGGACAAGAGAGGACAGGACATTGGAGGGAGCTCTCAGCCCCTTCAACTCACAAATTCACAGCCATCTGCACATCGTTGGTGCCCATCTTCATCGCACTGCACCAGTATCCTCCTCCGTGCCCAGTGGGCAGAGGCTCCTTCAGAGGCAGGAGGGAGGGTCAGTTGCGAGTGTGCAGGGTGCCCTGTGCAGGGTTTCACTCCTTGCTTCAGGCAGAGCAGCCACCCGGGAGCTAAAAGCATTCAATTGTTCACTGATGCTTTTCTTTGAAGCCCTCATTCATCCTCCAAGGTCTGTATTGATTGGGGACTCCAGGAAAGCATCTGCCCTTCTCTGCCTTCATCAATGACTTTCCCACATTAATCCACCTCTTCCCTTGATAACCACTCTAATTACTCTCAGCTAAGTTGACTCTGGCAGGTCACTGGAGGCTGGGAAGAGCAACATGCTCCTGGCCTGGCTGTGCCTTAAAGCTGCAGATCTGTCCAATAACAGGCCCCGGTGATGGAGAGAACTGGCCATACTGGGAACATGAACATCGCAGCGTGGGTCTGTCGGCGGGGAGTTCAGCAGAGGCCATGCTGGGGATGAGTATTGCTGAGAGGGGTGTTTGCTTTCCAGTTCTGAGGCTTGTGTACCTCCCAGGGAATCGCTGATGAGGTTGCATGGACCCTGCCCCGGTGGGGTCACATCCACACTCCCCACCTGCAGCTGTCCAGATGTGAGGATTCAGTGGGGTTGTGACATCCTGAGGACAGGAACTGGCTCAACAGCTGGTAAAATGGGAAGGTGACCTCAAGGGCGAGAAGGGTTTAGTTTTGACTCTTCTGGGATCAGCTTGGCAGCTGTGGGACAACCCCATACTACTCTTCAGGGATATATCACATAGCTACTGGTTTTCTGGGGCAGGTGGACTTCATTTTCTACAACATTTTGCTTGTTAGAATGTAATGAATTAAAAACCACGTCAGTTTGGCAAGGGGAGGGAAGGATTTTATTCTGCCATGTGAGTGCTCGTGACCCAGAAGATACTGGCTTTCTGCTTTAGGGCTCCCTCAGGAAAATTCTTCTTCAGTCTTCTAACTCAAAGCCTGTTTTCCTGTCTCTCTCCAACTGAATGTATTTTGCTTGCAACTTTAATGTGCATCACACACAACTCAGAGGCTGGCAGATGAGCATGGCCTGAGCTGCTAAGTGGAGTTAGATGTATTCCCTGGGATTCGTCTAATGAATTCGTGTTGCTTCTTGCCCAGGAGCAAAAGTAGCCCTTTGGGCTGCAAGAGACTCCGATTTGAGGGTGGAAAAGAGAGACAGAAAGTGTAGCTGGCAGGAGGGAGGGTGGCTGTGTGTGCCTGTGGAGCCGTCCTGCAGACAGCACGGCTGCTGAGGTCTTGACCAGCAGGAATGGTCCTGTGAGGCTGCAGCAAGACGAAAAAGAAAAGCCTCCCACTTTGTGATTTGAAACTGAAAAAGGGTAGATTTAGATTAAAAATTGGGAAGAAATACTTTGCCGTGAGGGTGGTGAGATGCTGGAACATGTTGCCCAGAGAAACTGGGGATGTCCCTTCCCTGGAAGTGTTCAAGATAAGGGACTTGGTAGAGCTAGGTTGATAGCTGAACTCAATGCTTAAAGGTCTTTTCCATCCTAAACGATTCTGTGGATTGTTGGTTCTAAGGCCAGACTGGATGGGGCTTTGAGCAACCCGATCCAGTGGAAGGTGTCCCTGTCTATAGCAGGAGATTGGAACGAGATGATCTTTAAGGTCCCTTACAACCCAAACCAGTCTGTGATGATTCAGTAGGTGAGGTGTCACATGTCATTCTCTACTCCTGGCTGACTGCAAAACGTCCCCCCTTCCCCGTCCCTTCGTGCCATCTGCTGTCCCGGCTGACATTTTACCACAGGCTGCCGGCCCTGTGGCGCTGGCTCGGCACGGCCTCCATGGCGGCCTCCATCGGCCTCTGTGGGGACACGAGACGCCGGGGAGGGGGGCACGGGGGCTGCACTGGGCCCTCCAGCAGCCCTTGGGGGCCGGGGGTCCCTGCAAGGACAGGGGACACCCCCCCAGGGCTGGACACCCCTCCCGCCACCCCCTCCAGGCCCGGCGGCCATTTCTGA
>JANHFX010022288.1:8972-22517 GCA_027560015.1 Chloroceryle amazona
CAGCCTCTTCTCACTCGTGCCCTGTGCTAGGACAAGGGGGAATGGATGTAAGCAGGAGCACAGAAGGTTCCACCTTAACATGAGGAGGAACTTCTTTACTGTAAGTGTCACAGAGCACTGGAACAGGCTCCCCAGAGAAGTTGTGGAGTCTCCTTCTCTGGAGATTTTCAAAACCCACCTGGATGCGTTCCTTTGTGACCTGTGCCAGATTATATGATCCTGCTCTGGCAGGGGGGTTGAACTCGAAGATCTCCAAGGTCCCTTACAACCTCTGACACCCTGTGATACCTGTTATATCTAGCTGTTGGATAATTATAAGAAAGGTAGACATGCTTTGGGTTTTGAAAAATAAAACGTACAACCATCCAGTATTTGTAGACCTTAAATTAATTTCAGAGTTTAATACTTGTTTAGTAATGCCAACATGACTGTATTCCATATACTAGAACAGTAGTTTATCAGACACAAACCCCTAGTTCTCCCAGTTAGTATATATAATTTCTTATCCATTGGAACTAATATGGCACATAGTTGCCATTCATTTATGAACATGATTAAACTATTAACATCTGAAGCTTAATTTACATATGTAAAAAAATCAAATGATGCATTAAGGGAGAGAGGTGCTGTAAATAACTTAAAGCAGGCTTCTGTCCACATGAATACAGTATAAATGCTATGGTAAAGACTTGTAGTGAAGAGGCTTCAGGCTGTTTCTTTAGTACAGAGTTTGGTCTCATGGAGACAGATAATTAACAGCTCTTAATCATTGAGTAGATCTGTGTGAGCAAAGAGCTTTTTGAACACAGTGCATCTGATGTGCACTTTCACCTTTGAACTGAGGATTTCTCACATTCAAGAAAAGTTTTATTACAAAAGGAAGGATTAGCAAAACAATTCAGGATCTGCTTCTCCAAATCTTAATAATTCTTAATAATTTCTGTAAGTTGAAAGTACTTTGTTCCAAAGGATCTTCCATGTTCAAAGTAGAAAACAAAGACAGACTTGTCTTGGTTTTTATTCTCGCCCCCCCCCCAAAAAAAAAAGAAAGAAAGAAGGAAAGTAAAAAATCTAGTAATAATAAACAAATTTCACTTGCCCAAAGCTTTGGTGCTGAGCTCAAGCCAACACATTTGGTAAGCACCCATTGATAGTATTAATTTTGTAATTACTGTATTACTGTATTACTGAAAGGAAACAATACTATTTGTGAGTCCCTTTGATTTGAAATTACAAATAGCAAATGAGAATGCTACTACTTCATGTTACAAGCTAAATTTCTTCATTGATCTCTTATGCAGATTAAGATGCACACATATATCTTACATCTCTTCAAGCCCAGTCACTGTAAAAATAATTCCTTTTATGGAATCTCTGAAATCATGAACACCTACAAGATTAAGATTAAATGTATTAGGTCTTTTTCCGGCACTTGTCAAGGATTTTACCATAAGACTGGTAACAAGCATGGGAAATAATTTTTTGCTTGCTTGTTCAGGTGATTGTTTTATATGACTGTGTCAACATAAATATTAAAACTACATTGATCTTTAACTATGGAAGAAGTTGTGTTAGCTTCAACACTTGAAGTTATGTGCTGAATCAAACAGCCTCTGTCAAAGCAATACAGATTCATGCAAAATTGGATAAAAATCCCCATATAAGCCCTCCCCTGATATAAAATGTTTGAATATAAATAAATCCTAGTTGTCTTTGATGAATACCATTCACAGCCACTTGAGAACCAAGCATTCAATGCCCAGTTCTCAGGCAGGTTAAAGATACGGTGTCAACACTGAAGTGAGATAATCAGCAAACAAAATGAATTGGGTGGAGGCATTATCAATGGCCACCCACAACCAAATTCTAACTAAGTCTGCTTCAGGAAGCATGGAGGCTTCTACTACTGTTCATTTAGCTTCATTGTCACAAAATCAGTTTCTTTTTATCTTGGACTGATCACCATGGCAGCAGAAGTGAGCCAAGGATGAAGACACTTGAAAAATCCTCTTACTTCACAAAAGTAATGAAATATAGTACTGAAATACAGCACTTGAGAATGTGGCAGAAGACCATTTCACCTCTTTATGTTAGCGGTTTGAGTCCTGCTTAGTTAGTGGGAAAATACAGTGATGCACATACAAAATGATTTGGCAACTGGCAGTTCACGGTCAAGCAGACAGGGACCTCATTACAGTCACCTCTCCTTTGTCAACTGCTACTTCTAGCAATAAGGAAAATGATTTCTCATCTCAGTATAAGCTCTCTTGAAATAGAATCATGATTTTTTGCCACAGCAGCAAACTGCTGACTCTGATATGCTTGGCACGTGTATTAATAAGACTTTAAAGGTCTTGGGTGCATTGATATGCTGCCATTCATGGGAGTGGGGAGGGAAAGTCTAATATAAAACCTGTTAAAATGAGTCAATTGTAAGTGTTCTTGTGCTTGTAAATGTTTAAATTAACTTCCTAACTAGCTTGAAAACACTGTTCTGAACAGAGAGTGATAGAGCTTGGTAGTACTTAACGTTTTACATGATTTATTGCTCTAAGCATTTGCACGTGCTGAAAAATGACAAATGCTCAGGTCTAACAGTATGTGCTTGTTTTGCCTTCTTTCAGGCTGATTATGCAAAAATTGCTATTGATTGCATAATTTCACAGATTCTTTGTTTGGATTTCACTGGGAAACTCCTGATGAAATGGGTTTGGCTGTTTCAGAGCAGGAAGTGTTACAAGTACTGTGCATGTAGTTAGTACCTTTATTCTCTGGCAGGGAATTAGCACCTGGCAGCATGTTTTACAAATGGAAAATATGTCTTTAAGGAATGAGTACAATCCTGGTGGGATCATATAGCCTCATTTGCTGCCCTACCCTGACTTTTCCTCAAAGTAGTCTGACCCATACCTTTTTGATTTTTTTAAAGAATATACCTACATTCTTTTAACAGCCCTAAAGAACTGGCATTATATTGTAGAATAGGAATCTGCAGAAAAAAAGCATCAGTATATTATGCAGGATCACCTGTTGAAATCCTACTTACATATAGGAAGAACATAATTGTTTTATGGGCATAAAAGGCATGTCATAGTATTTTTTAATATTAATTATTACCCGTGGATAAACTACCCACCATGAGAAAGAACTACTATTTAACACTTCACTTCAGTGCTGGATATTATGCATCTGAAAAACATTACTTAAGAAATCCACCTAATGAGTAATCTGATCACTTTTGTATTCAAACCAGGAAGAGCATTTCTAGGCAGCAAATATTTTATTGCATCACTGAAGCTTGAGATCTGTGAAGGAAAAATAAGAATGTTGTCATAACTGAACTGGAAAACTAATACAAGCAAAATATACAATTAATATGTTACTTCTGTAGTAATGCACAAAGATCAAGTAAGTATGGAGGAATTGGAAATCTTCATACATGACACATGCTTGTCACTACTGAGATTCTTAGTACTTCTTACAAGATTGCAGTGTTGAAATTATTAGTGGATGTATAGGTAAATAGGTAAAACCAATTTACGAATTAGTAAGAGGGGGACAGTGGTGATATATTGTTGATTTTTTTCCCATTTATGAACAGCTTGGAGGTCAGGTTATCAAGTTTGGTGAATGACTGGATAAAGCACTGGTATGAAACATTTTATAAAATCTAGTCAATTAACATCTAAGAGCCAGTGCATGAAAATTCTCTTCTCTAAGCCACCAAAAGAAAAAGTTGTTATCCAGGAGGAGTGCAGTTATGAAGATGCATGCTAGAGAATTTGAGCTGCACCACCACTAATATGGTTTTGGATTTTCTATAGTTCGAAGAAGTTCCACTTCCTCTACCACCAAAGTCATGCCAAAAAAAGTAGCCAATGCTGAGTGGCAGCTTATTCTGGTAATGCTAGGGTAAATTGAATCACAGTAAGTGCCCGCAAATGTTTGATGACCTGCTAATGTCTTCTATGCAAATTGGACAGATACCCATCTATTAATTTATCTACTTATCAGTGTGGAATTGTCAGGGCTCCCAGGAAGAAATTATTGCAGGGAGACATTTCTATGAAAATGAAAATAAAGCATAGTTACATTACGGTACTGTACAACTAAAGAAAAAAAAAGAAGAAACCTCCAATTCCTATTTCCATCCACCATACTAAACCAGCAACTGTTTAAAACATGTGTGCAGTTAAAAATCTAATCAAGAAAATATTTCAAGATAAGCTTAACTTTCTACTTTTCTGTATATTAAGATGACTTACATTTCTCTACTGATTTTTTTTTTCATTTGATAATTTTTTGGAAACAATTATTTTTAAAGAGTTAACTTTCCATGGGGAAAAAAAAAAGAAATTTTGTGATAAGGGGTAGAAGAGATAATCTTACTCAAAACCAGCTGCGTAACAGAGGGAGGCAGTCACATGAGCTCTGCTGCCTGCTGGAAACATGTCTCAGAGGTAATGGGAGCTGTGGGGCAGCTAAACTGCAGCTTGTGCATGGACCAAACATGGAATCTCCCATTTCTGGAGAAACAGAGCAGGGGGTGATGTAAAAAATCAGTTAGCTTCTGGGAAACCTTAAATTTCTCTGTCTTACTGTTTCATTAGAAATACCAGTGAGAAAACAAACAAACAAACAAAACAAACACATTTATATGCATGCATGTAGGAAATCTATGTCATGTATTTTAGTAGGTACCACATATGCAACTAATCTCCTAGAAACAGTATTTAGCTTCACACAGAGATCACCACAAATTACAATTTGGGAAGATATTAATTTCCAGGGCCTTGGAAGAACAATGAAAATAATACCTCAATGCTGGGAGATCACATGCAGAAAACTAGTTATGTAAGTGTCTGGCATCTTTTCCATGCTTATAAATATTTAAGGGCTGGGTGTCAGGAGGATGGGGCCAGTCTTTTTTTCAGTGGTGTCCGGTGACAGGACAAGAGGTAACGGGCACAAACTTTTACATAGGAAGTTCCATCTAAACATGAGGAGGAACTTCTTTACTTTGAGCACCAGAATGGGCTGCCCAGTGAGGTGATGAACTCTTTATCTCTGGAGATAACTCAAAACTTGGCTGGACATGATCCTGTGCAACCTGCTCTGACAGGGGGCTTGGCCTAGATGATCTCCAGAACTCCCTTCTAACCCCTACCATTCTGTGATTCTGTGAAGCATTGCCCCCAGGTAACACCATCTGGGAGGTACTTTCCATTCAGATAAGTTTATTTTTTTGTTGTTAGAGAATATCGATAGGTGTATACAAAACACCAACTAAAAGTAAGTGAAATCAGGCTTGAAATCCTGTGGGCCTTGCTGGATTCTGGTAGGGTGAGGAGGAAGTTAAACACCAGGGAATTTGATCAGCTGGGTCCAGAGGGGACGATGGGGATGTGGGTCCTGCATCCTAAGTCCTCGTTCCTGCAACCTTCAATAATAACCATCTCCTGTCATAACAAAACCAAGCTGATGAGTCACAACTCCTTTGTAGACATTTTGCTCTGCTTAGCTTCATCTCAGCAAATCCCAACCGATGGCAATTTATAGTGAATATGCTGTTAGGCTGCATAAGACCAACAGGAATAAATGAGTGGCTTGGACATATGCCTGACTGTATAGTGCATAGATTAGGGCAGAGGCAACCTACTTAGTCATCTCTTCATGCTTCCAACTTTGGCTGGTGAATTTACACATGTAAATATTATGGCTAATTTGAAAACCTCACAAAGTTTTGTTTTGATTGTTTTGCAAATCAGATCATTGGGGTAACAGTTTGTAACAAAATCTATTCCCAGTATATTTTCCTGAAAGTCAGAAGTCAAGCCCTCTTCTTCCTTTATACCTTGCAAAAAAATCCGTGGCTGACACTTAGGGAGGAGCAGATCTGTGTCTGATTCATTATGAATATTTAGGAAAGAAGAAAGTCAGCCCGCATTAAATGGTCCCTGTTATGTCACATATTGCGTAAGGTCATGCATACTTTGTAAATTGTAAATAATACAGGTGAAGGAGCAAAGGAACAATCTTTGTATGAATTTGTGAAAGGAAACCCAGTGGCAGTAGGAGTCTCAGTCCAACAAAGGACAGAGGGGACCACTGAGCCACAATAAGGCCTTAATGTAACTTCGCTTTTATTACATAACAAACATAACAAATACATTTAGCATTGTTTGCTGTGAAAGACTAATACAATTCTGTACCATTGGCCCAGCCTAACTATAACCCTTAGTATATCTCTAAGACCACAATGAAATTGCTGACATGCATTATCATGAAGAGATTTAGTGTCCTGTTTGTTTAATTGAACATAATTAGTAGAAATTAGGACCAAAAGTGCAGTAATGGCATGGTTAGGAAGCCTAGGGCAATGAAAGCAGTGGTCACCTGAGAGCCAATTTCAGAAGATGGACTCCCCCGGCGAAGAGCTGCAGGATGAAGACACAGTAATAGGAGAATGCTGTGATTGGTCCCTTCTGGACTGGCTCAACAAGTGTCTGAGTAATGATGATTCTGTCCAGAAAATAGTCACATAGTCACAATCTCTTTTCTTGATGGGTAATTCAGTGCTCCCACCTCCATGTCACCAGAACTCCTTTTGCTGCTTCTGTAGCATAGTTAGTTTCCAGGACAAGCTGTTTCAAAATTTCTGTCTGTGCATCCCTCCACCCACCCCTAGAGGCACATGTAAATTATATCCCCTCTGCTCTGTCAGCATGTGCAGTGACATTTCAACATGCCAGAGTGGGCAGGCAGTTTGTAAACAAGGCCTCCCTTTCCAGAATGACCCAGGTGGTCTAAAAGGAAGATGTAAACTCATAAAAAATAAAATAAGAAAATTATGAAGTGCAATAACTAATAGAAGAAGGTGTGCTATGAATAGTGGGGATTGACCTACTGTTTTGTTTCATGGCATGTTGAAGTTACCAATTATTTTTAAGTAACTAGAGAAATCTCTTTTGATGCAGGAGTTGCAAATACTGACATGAATACAATGATCACATGCCTCTTCTCTGGACAGGTAGTTATTTAATCTATGAAGAAAGCCTCTTGATGCATAAAGATAACTTTAAAAAATTGCAACGATATTGAAAATGTTCTCTATTCCAGGCAGAAATTTTAATAGTTCAAGTAGCTTGACTAAATGGCTCTTAACTACTTTCTGGGAGAGCTAATGTTGGCCTTGTAGCATAGTTCACTGAGTAGCAAACAGACATTTTTACACTTATATGCAGTTCTGACTCAAGCAACAAAATTGTCTTTGCTGAGTTTTCGACTTGCCTGAGAGACATTAAAACCCAAGGATAATTTTGTAAAAACATTTCCATTCTAGTACTGACGCAGGTCAGAAGGGAAGGGATGTGTTAATCTAACCACAGTCTGTTTCACAGAGTAATGCCAACATTTGAATTCACAACCACATTTGAAATTAAATTTTTGGTCCATCTTCAGCAGGATAATGGAGTGGTGAGGTGCTGAAAACATGAGTAACTTCCCACTCTCTGTCCTTTGTAGAGATGAGACAATTTGAATTTTGGTGTTGCTCTCCTCTCTTCTCCTCTTAAATGACAAAAGGTGCATAAGATGTTCTATTAACAGTTAAGTAATCTCTCCAGTTCTTCACAGAGCACTGAAGGACTCAGTTAAGCTTAATTCAGGATTCCTTGCATGATTATGGCTTTTATTCTTGTAAACAATACAGAAGTTAAGACAAAAATAATTGTGCACCAGGTGCTGCAATTGTAGAAATCCCTGACTGAAGAACATCCACCCAGAGATAAAGGAAACCAAAACATTAAGATAAAGGAATGTAGAAAATATAAAACACAACAGCACTGTGCTTACAGAATAAAAAAAGAAAAGGACAAGAAAAAGGGAAAGATTCTGCGCCATCTGGCTATTATGTCTATTCCTGCGAGACAGAATAGCAAAGTGAAACAAACCACAAACATTTTAAGTATAATTACTACTTCATCTTGCAAATATGCTTGCATGCTTAGAAATCATTTAGTCTTTATCATGACCACATCACACTTAAGAAAAGGCCCATCTCCTCACCCCTATCCAAACTGTGTCTGCTACAGTAAGGGAAAGCAGGCTTGGCATTGAGATCAGCAGCTGCAAAGTGGAGAGTACTTTCACCTTTCCAAGGTTTCCATCTTTCCAAGTGACATACCACTTACCCAGCCAAGTGCTGCAAGGCACAGTGATACCATGGCCATATCTACCTCCTCACAGGAAATTTTCAACTTCAGGAGTGCTTGGCACTGCCAGAGCAAAAATGGCTTGAGCACACTGTAAAGAGAAGCCAAAAAATTTAAAAGCTGCAGTAAGGACCTTCTGATTTGTAAAAAGGTTATTTTCAAACTGAAGTGGCTGAGGGTCTAAGGATTGGTGATACTGAGCTTCTGTCTTGAATATTGAAAGTGTTAGGAAGTTGTCTCTTACTTTCCAAAACATAAATCACATAAAACTCAATATATGCATTTTTGCCCAGTGTCTTGTTCCATGTATGCAATTTCTTGTGATCTTTATTTATGCAGTAGTTCACCACCATTGTGTATCATAAATTAAAAGCATCAGTAATTGTATTTATCAGATGGATTATATTTAGTAACTGCAATTGATTTAATTCCTATATCCTGCTTATCCTGGAGATGTATGTACTTCCAAGTTCCAAGGAAGTTTTAGGGCTACTTTAGACTCAATGATACCAATAGCATGTTGATTACAGCTAAGTAGATTGAATGACAGAAGCAGAGCCCAAAGTATACACCTTCACTTTTTTTGGAAGTTTGCTCCACAGTTGTCCTAAGAATACCTGGTGGCCATGTGTACACACCTCAGCATGTATGTGGGTCTGTGTCTATACATACAGATGAAAAAAATCAGCCAAAGCAATCACCTGGAAGTCATGGGTTATCTTTGCATACTTGGCTTCAAAAATTACATCTTGATCAACTGATCAAATTGCAGTATCATACATGACATATCCATAGCTGTTTTGTTGCTCTTAACCATCCATTCTCCAGCAACTATGTCTCGTAGCCACAGGCATAATCTAGGGCATGAGACAGGAATTGAAGTGTATTTATTTTCTTTTCTTGTTTTCTTATACTGGACCTTCTTGACATTAGATTATCAGGATTCTGGGAGCTGTATAAACTTCAGCAGTGCAGCTCATGCTGTAGTTTGCTGTCTTCTGAAATCTCCACCAGCATCAGTGTCCTCTGGCTTCTTCAGTCTGTGGCATATGCCCTCCCCACCTTGCTGTCTGCCAGTATTTACTGGCTGTCATGGAGAAAGTCCCCCAGGGAGAAGGAAGATGACTATTAGATTTTCTATTCTGAAGAACAATTACAGCACTTCACCTTCACAACAAGTTCATGCACGTGCTCAGGTTACTTCTGTCTCTGTTTGCTCTCCTGCTTCTCTCATCACCAGGTCTGTACCCATAGTGTATAATGCTCCTCTCTGTCTGCTGGAAAACAGGCACAAAACTCACAGTTCAGTGAGTGTGCAAAGTGTCATGGCCTTAAGGAGGTAAGACTGGAGGTAATGCTGACCTCTCAAATCTGCTTGAGTTTGATCTATAAATTTTAAAATAAAAATTTAAAAAAAAAAAAGGCATTTGTTTTAGCATAGCTTTATGTCTGTGGAAGGGAAGTATTCTCTAAATGTAGGGTAGAGGGGAGAGCAGTAGCAAAGGCAAACAACCAGCTTTCGAACTAGGTGAGTGGTGGGCAGTGTGGAGCTTGGCTCAGCTCTCCGAGCCCTGTGTTTCTGATATCAATAATCTAGCTACATTGGATCTGCCAAACCCACAAACATCCATGATAGTGCAGCTGCTGCACACAGCAAAAATGTGAGGCACTAATTGGCTGAAAAATTTATTTTTTCAAGCCTGTGTTTATAAGCCATCTGCATGTGTGTCTGGCTGTAAAATTTATTTGGGACGGAACTTTGTACATTTTACTAGGTGCCTCTGTGATTTCAATAGCACAGTAACTGCAGATAAGTAAACGTGATGACAGGAATTAAGTCTGTGACAGAGATGTGGATCTGTTTAAAGTACTTGGCAGTACATGAAGGGCTGGAAAGGGAGAGAGCAAAAGACAGGAAGACTTATGAATCTAAGAAAACTCTTCCTTTTCTCCTGGAAGCACATGGACACTCTACAGTATGGACTATTTCTTCCTCCTGATGGCTAACTGAAGACCACAAGCATGGCCACTGTACCATTTGTATCTGTCATGGGGCAGATCCCAAGCCCCCTGGGGTTCCTCAGCCTTGCTGTAGAACTGCTGCTTTGGAGTAGTTGCCCTATAAACGTCTCAGCTTATTAAGGCCAGTTTTGCATGCTATGGGGTGCTATGTCTCCTCTGCCCACTCCTCTCATACCCATTCCTCTGTCAGGAGGGGATACCCCTGATTCTGATGGGAACCCTGCTCCCTCCCTGGGCAAAGAACAATGCATGTCCAAGATGGCCCCAGTACATTGCACAACTGCATGTGACATCTGGTGTCTGCAATCCCTTCTCTGCAGTGTCACCATCAGCCTCCCTCCGCTGCCTGTGAAGCACATTCCTGAACCTTGCTGCATTGACTCAGATTTGGTCAGTGAATTATTAAGACATGGGCAAAGAGAAGAATTAATACATTTTTTATTAAGCAGGGTGACTTCAGCTTTGTTTCCTGAGGGAAAAGATAAAGAGAAAAGGAGTGTCTGCATGCCTAAAAGAAGTGAGGCTGGGAAGGGAAAGAGGTCAGAGAGATGCAGTGTCCCTGTGAGCCTCTCCAGTGCTGTGCATGCATGGCCTTCTGTGAACAAGAGCAGAGTTCAACTCCGTCTGCTTTGACTATGTCTCCTGTTAAGACGTTTTTCTTCCAGTAACATTCAGGTTAATCTTTAGCCAGTTAAAACCTCTCTGAGCAACTTTCACTTGGGTTCTTGTATTGGACAACTCCACACATATGTCCTCAAATGAGGAAAAAGATGCTGTGTCTGATTAGGACCACTTGAGATTATAGTAGTCTGTAAAATTTTATTTTATTTTAAATGTTATAATATCCCTATTTAACCCTTAAGGTGACAGAAAGACAGGGTTGCAATAGAGACACAGGGCAACCAGAGACTACTCCAGGCCAGTTTCATTCTCAGAAAAGAAGTATTGTTCCTGTCTCTCACAGCTCCTTCTGTATGAGTGGCTGTTGGCTCAAGTTCAGCAAGGTTTTGAGCCATCCCTCTGCCTTGTCAGGATTTCTCTGCTGTCTTCTCTTTACACTTACCCACCACACAGACACTCAGTCTGTAATGCTGAATTGACAGTCTCTGCTATTAAAAATCTTGGGCTCTTGTGCTGTGCAATGTTTTTTCTTTCTCAAGGATACAGAGATTCCAAATGACACATTTAATTTCTTCCATTCTCCAAACCTCACACCTTCACTTCAACATTATCATCCAGGATTTTGGCAATCCTTTCCATTCCCTTTTACTGCTTCCAGAGATCACTTTCTTAGCAGCCTAGACAATCTCCCCCTTTGTACCATGACACTGCTTCCCTCTTCTTTCCCCAAGGTACAGGTGACTTCTTGTCACTGTCAAGGTTCTTCATATTCTAGTCTCTACTTTTCGTATTGATAAGGTGATTGATATTGCAAACTAGTTCACAGTCCTGGAGTTTGCTCCATTTCATTTTCAGGGACGCATCTTCAGATTTTCTCTCTCAATGCCCTTTACACTCAGAGGAGATCAGCAGATCAGCAAACCTCATCGGAGAGATGTACGATCCCCTGTGTCACACTAGTATACTGCATGACAACTGCTTCTATGTAATTGCCTTGCTCTCCTTTATCAGCTCTTAAAGAGATTATTTGATTCCATGTTTGCACAGAGTACAATGCAACTAAGCTCTCTTAGGATCTCTGACAATACAAATATAACCCGAAGCAGAAAGAACTCAGATCTCCTGAAGTTTTAGCCACTGGTGCTCACAACCATTGCTGCTTCCATGATTTCTGGGAAGAACAAATCCAAGCATTTTCACTTCTGGGTATGAATTACTGCTTTATGAATTCAGGTCTGCGCTGAGATGACACATTACTCATATCATTAACCTGAAGTCCTAAGGCACTTTTCACAAACTTAAGGCTGAACGTGTTTTTAAAAGTTTTCAGGAATGTGCCTGTAATCTTTAAAATTGCCATTGTACTTTAATTTTCATGAAACATTTTCACATAAAACAAATTAATGTTTCCTAGACTTAAGACCAATATTAGATGATTTCTTTTAGCAGTAAAGACTGAAGCAAAGAAGTCATTCAGTGACTCCACCAGGTCTCCCACCTCATTCAGCAGTGGGGCCACATTTTCCCTAGTCTGCCTTTTACCACTGAGGTATTTGAAGAAGCCCTTCTTGTTCTCCTTTACTCTCTTTACCAGAGTTAATTTCAAGAGGGCCTTGGCCTTCCTTATTGCATCCCTGCATAATCTGACAATGTTCCTATAATTCTTCCAAGAGACCAGTTCCTTTTCCCACACACGGTGAACTTCTGATAACTGGCAAAAGGGTAAAGAAAGTAAGTAAAAACAAAACGTGAGCTTTTGCACATGTTGCTGTTGAAATACTCAAGAACAAACTCCAACCAACCTTTCAGATGTTTCAAAAACATTATGTCAACCATCGCTCCCACACAATTCCTTGCGCTCCTGTTTGGTCTCTGTCCTATTCCATAATGCATCAGAAATATCAAATTACCATTGTTATCATCTGTTGTCAATTATAACATTAGATCAGTTCAATCAGTTGCAGACAGTGAGGTCAGCATAAAGCATTCAGATGATGACAGAATCAGTTTGCTATGCATAAAGGAGTTGGTTATTATATCATATGTTTAAATTTATAGGTTCAGTTCATCTTTAGTTAAATATCTAGTTATTTAACAGCTGTTATGAGTCAACTGGAGAGAGGATTAGTTTAAAAAATATCGTGGTAAGAAATGCTTTAATCTTGAGCTACAATAGAAGAGCAAGTCTGGTCAGGTCTAATAAAGGTGGTTCTCCAGTAGTACTTAGGAGTTTATCATTGTTCATACAAACAGGAAATGGTTTGATATAGTTAATCCTGCCATTTTCATATTATCCCTAGCAATTTCAGAGATAGTTGAGAGAGATTATTTTTCAGGGCATGGTACATTTCCAGATAAGATAATTTTGCAGATGAGTACTGAGGTGGTTTGTCTTATGCAGAGCCTTGTATACTCATCATTCTGTCATGACTCAAGGTTCTTTGGATTTTCCATGATGGTGATATCTTAATGACTTTGTGCTAGTGAGTTTTCATGTCACCACTCTTGTAAAGGTGATGGTGATATTGAGGCATGAAGTCAGTGTTTCTAGTTTTGTCCATGTCCTTTACCTCTGGTGTTGCCGTTTAAAGGCGTAGCAACCTGGTTCCGAAAGTGCACGGCTACCGCCCAATAACCGCGCGGTCCATCAGCACCTGACACCAGCGTGGTGGGTGGCAAAATGGCGTTT